>JAENPR010000930.1:0-258365 GCA_018135685.1 Themeda triandra | reverse complement strand
AATGACATTCGGGGCGTCGGTCTTGATTTTTTTTGTTGACCTCGTCAAGGGCTTTCTTGTCTTGACTTGAGAATTTTGGATCAACGGCGGCTGCTCTTGATTTGCTTGGTCTCTACGACAAAGGGCTTATTTTGGACTTAGCCGAGTCAAGAGGTGGCGGAAGTAGCAAGTTTGGCCTCATGAGATTGAATGTTGGCATCCAATTGAGCCAAGTTGTGAGCTACCGGTTGATCCTCTCATCTCTCGTACGCAATTCGGCTCCAAGGTATTCCATTTACATTTTGGTGACTTGAATTGAGTAGAGCTCCTTAACTTGCTGTTCTGCGGTTGCCTTATCGGTTTCCAAAACAGCCTTGTCAGTTGTATTTTGTATGCTCTCTTGACAGCGCAAAGTGGTCATCAAGATGGGACAAGGAGTTTATGGCATCCTTAAGATCGAAGGGAGCTCTTGGCCAATTGGCTGCTATTTCCCTTATCTTGTCGAGATTCTCGAGTCAAGTCAACAATGTCCTTCTCTAAGAATGAGATTATGTCCTTCAATTTAGCTGACTCTCGATGATAATTGCCGATTAGAGAGACTTCATCATCGTCGGCAAATTCTTCAGCAATGAGGGAAAAACTGGCCTGTTGAAAAGCAGTGTCCTGATAATAGAAGAAAATTTATTAGCCGAATGACTTAGTTCAAATAGGGAATGACTGAGAAAGATCAAGATAATACCTCTTCGGCAAAAACCTGATCAATAGCTTCCTGAGTAGCATCAAGACTTTGAGTGATCGATACGATTCTTTGCTTCATGGATAACGGTTTCATGACTTGTTGATATATCTTGAATTGCCGAAGGGTTGAATCCGGTACGTCTTGAAGAAGAATTTTTTCTCTTCTCTGGGCTGATAAGGAATGCCTATTTCTGTTTCTATTTGTTCATCAACCTCGATGAGAAGGAATTTCTTCGTTGCTTCTCCTGTTCACTTTGCTTGGTCATCATCCGGTGAGGAGAAGTTTTTCCCGTGTTCCTCCTTGATATTACGGGTCAAATATAAGTAAGGTCGATGTGTAAACAAAGAGATGAGAATAACAAAGTGCGTATGCATACCAAGGATGCTGATAGGCTCATTGGCATTTGCTTGGCCAGTAGAGGCTCCGGAGAATTCTCAAGATCACTACCTGCCGGGACTTTGAGGTTGACACATACTGTGAAAGATAGTGATGAATGCAAACATATTTGCGAGATAAAAAATAAGGGATCAAAAGCATTCATACACGAGGAGTGGCTTGACCTTCTTTGATCTTGTTTTCTTGAGGATTGCGGTGTCCTTGATGGGGAGGAAGGAGTTTTTCTTTTAAGGTCCTTCAGGAGCCTTTGTGTCATCGGCCAGTGTTTTGTTAAAAACGCTAAACTTGGAGCATCGTGCCCCGGAGCAAGATTAGGGCCGGGTTGCCGGTATTGAACCTGCGGAGGACTTGGAGGAGCATTGTCCTATTCAAAAGATGTTTAGATACAAGAACAGAGACATAGAATGAAAGGTAGCTATAAGAGTGTACCTCATCATCGAAGTGAATGAGGGCATTAGAACTTGGCATAGGGTGGACTTGTGCTCTAAAAATGTGAGAGTGCCATTCTTGCCACCAAAGAGAGAAAGGAGGGATGAGCGGCTTCAATTATCACCCGGAGGATTAGGTTCATATACCTAGGAAGCTTACATCCTAGATTAAAGACTTTGTTGGCCTCGGTGATGTTTAGCAATGACTCCTGGGTCCGATGATACTTGAAAAGTATGGCCTTGGGGGCAATTGACCAAGTCCAAGCTGCCTGGCAACCATGTTTGGGTTGTAAAATTCATAAGTTGAACTTATCAGCCGGCCATGATGAAATTCAGCCGGTAAAGCACGGAGCACGATGAAAGAATTAAAGATGTCCCTGGAATCATCATCTATGCAGCCCGGCTCATAGCTAAATCTCGAGGGGAGAGTTAAATTTTCATTCTCTCTGCAGAGGGAAACCCGGATTACGTGGTTGAATCCCTTGTAGAAGATCTTAAAAAGGTGGCCAAGGTCTAGATCAATGACAATGGAAGATGCGGCTTCCCATATGTCCGGCCAGATTTATATGCGGATCCTCACCTTCGTAGTTGATTGAAGGAAAATTCGGTTATGGAGGTCAAGGGTCAAACTATCGATGCATATACGAGTTGCAACCACATTTGGACAAGCCACCACGGGCCATTGACACGAGATTTCACCACGACCACGCATTTGAACGATGATCGATGCATCATGTGGTAGAAGTCCCCAAGATACTTGCCCAAAGGGATCAATTTACACGACTAATTCTTCAGCCATCACTATATGATTCAAAGTGGGTTCATTGGATTTGCCACGAGAAGATGAATACGCACAACCACATGTTCATGAAAGCCCTATACTCTTTATCGAGACACGGTGCGTTGAAGCATAAGTCCGGATATACTTGGCCCAACCTCCTCCCGATTTGGTGACCTACGTACCGGTGCCTTTAAATTTGAATGGGTATGTTGGCTTGGTGATGTTTAAACCCGAGTCATCATGAAGATGTCGGCGAGTGATCGACATTGGACCGTGACCAAAGATGAAAGCATTGATGGCATCAGACCATAAGTGGGAAGCGGCTATCAGGAGAGAGTCATTTCTTGGCATATCAGCTAAAGAGAGCTCCAAGCAGTGTTGAATATCTTGTGATTCCCAGAAATCACTATTCCTGGACTGCATCCTCCGATACCAATCACGCCATCCTGTGATTGAGGGAAGGGGCCAAGTTTTGAAAGTGTTCGGCCATTTATTTGAGGGGCAATCCTAGATTTAAATGGGATCCTCAAAGTCTCTTTTTCAATAAATTCCCTCGGATTGGAATCTCCCCGTGGGCCAAGAAAAAATGATCCGAGGGATGAGCAAGATTGGAGATCAAAATCTCATTCTTCATTTCCTTTAGTAGAAGTGACGGATGAATCAAGAACACATCTCGGAAAATGATTCAAGAAAATTGCCGAATGGGTAAAAGCAAGTAGGGTTACCTCTAGAAGCTCCTCTTGAGTTCCTGTTGCCATGATGGAGCTGGTTGAAGTATCCGTCGCCATTGGCCGGCAAGCACGAGATCTCAAGTGGCGGGCTGGGCGTCGTCGGTCTTGACCTAGGCGAAAGGCTTGCGCTTGATCAATTTCGAAATAAAACCCTTTTATCTCGAAATTGAGGGGGCATGTGTTAACACCGGAATTTGGTCGAGGATATGACGGGTGGGCCTACGACGCGGAAGAACGATTCGGCAAATGCATATGCGGTCGGCTAATTTCCGTATGTTCGGCAAATGGTCAAGCGGTCGGTAACGGCCGTTTGAAGGCGAAAGAAGGAAAGAGGAAGCTGACCGAGAAGGAAGGAGTCGTGATAGTCAAGGACTCCGATTTTGGTTAGAATTAGCATATTTGTAGCTTTCCAATTTTGTTTAGGCGATTCGTAAATTCTTAGGACTCATGTTACGTCCCGGGGTATAAATATAAACCCTCGACCATTGTAATAAGGGTTCACAACCAATTCAATACAACCGGCTACGTGCACCCTTCGAGTCCTTTAGTCGTGTCGTCGAGTTCTTCGAGAGGGCTAATCGATCCGTCGACCTCCGTAAGTCCCGACAACCTTGCTATCATGTCTAGTATCGTGCGGCGGATTTAGATTATGATGCAAGTAGTCTCATCCGTTTTGCTTAGTATCGTGCGTGGATTTAAGCTTAATGATGGGAAGTTTTTTGCTTGTGCCTTGTATCGTGCGGCGGATTAAGACATGAGTAAAGATAGTTATCGGCTCTCTTAGATTTGGCAAGATCTAATAGATTCATTAAGTTATCACGTGTTGCATGTTTTATTTAATGTTTATTTATTTGCAACACTCTTTTGCCCAATCTTGATTGATGCTCTTTTCGGCTTTTTGGTCATAATCTCATGTTTATTCGATATCAAGTAGATCAATTTCATATAGCCGAATTAGATCGATCTAGATTGTTACGTGTGTAATGGGTTCATTCACGTTAGATGTAGATAAGCCTTGACGGGACCGGGTGCAGGTGCGGCGGATGCGGGTCTTTGGGTTACTCTAGAGCTAGTCATCCGTGGACTAGAGATCGGTTTAATCGATAGGTTCCTTTTACATGTTACTTGTTTGTTCCTTCTTCATGGACCCCGATTCGGCAATCTTGCCGATACGGTTATGCTTATACATGTAGCGAGTACTTATAGATCTGTTAGGTAATTTCGTGCTTTTAGCTCTTTATTGTTAGATTGTATCATGCGGTGGATTGATCTAGTAGTAAGGAGTGGCGTAAATTCATAGTGAGTGGTATCATGCGGTGGATTAGCTTGCTTGGGTTTATGCTTGATGGGTTTATGAAGGCTAGACGTGCGGCAGACTAGTTGGAATAGCCTATGCATGTGTTATTTAATAGATTTACATTTATAAGTTACTTATCTTTAGTTATTAGTGCTTGATGATGCTTTAAACTGAGATATAGTTTGATATGCTTTGATAATTTAATCTTGTTCAAACATGTCTTCATTTACTTGTATTCGGCAAGTTCATTTTGTTTACATCGGTTATGTTACTTTAGCCGAATGAACGCAATGCTGTTGCGAGATAGCTTCTATAGCTATGTGTCGTCGTAAGTGGCCGGGGCCGTAAAGATGGAAGCTGGTCTGGTCTCACCCGGCATGTTCCGGTTTTGATCTTACCGTTTTATCCTTGTTGATTTTCGAGTCAAATCGGCGCGCACGCCACAGTTCGAGACACCGGGCACCCGATTGAAGCTAGGCTTTCCGGCTTGCTGTGTGTGAGACGCAGGGCGGTCACATTTTGCGTCAACAACGTCAACTCTCCCATCATGGACATCTCAAACCTTTTGGTCATGATCCTACTAAATTGCTCACAGAGAACATCATTAGTACTACCAAATATGATGTCATCGACATATATTTGGCATATAAAAATATCATTATTGACTCTGCGAGTAAATAAAGTGGGATCGGCCTTTCCTATCTCAAACCCTTGTTTGATTAGGAAATCCTTGAGACAATCATACCAAGCTCTAGGGGCTTGCTTGAGCCCATAGAGTGCCTTTGAGAGCTTGTAGACGTGGTTAGGACAATGTGGATCTTCAAAACCCGATGGTTGCTCCACGTACGGTTTCGGAGAGGGGGCCGTTGAGGAATGCACTTTTCACGTCCATTTGAAACAACTTGAAATCATGGTGAGCAAGCAAAGGCAAGTAATATATGAATAGATTCAAGCCTAGCTACGGGTGCATAGGTCTCCCCAAAGTCCAAACCTTCGACTTGAGTAAAACCTTTGGCAACCAACCGTGCCTTGTTTCTTGTAACCACGCCGTACTCATCTTCTTTGTTGCGGAAGACCCACTTGGTACCTATAACATTTTGCTTGGGTCTTTCCACCAAGGACTAGACTTCATTCGATGAAGTTGTTCAATTCTTCTTGCATGGCTATTACCCGGTCCGGATCCTTCAAAGCGTCCTCCACCTTTTCTGGCAAAATGGAAGAGACAAAAGAGTAATTCTCACAGAAACCTGCTAAGCGTGAGCGTGTTGTTACCCCTCTTTTGATGTCTCCCAAAATGCTATCAATGGGATGGTCCCGTTGAATTGATTGATGAACTCTTGGGTGAGGCACGTTGTTCTTCTTTGGATGGGGACTGTTATCTTCATCTTCATTGCCTTGATTAATTGAGAAATCAAGGTCTTGATCATCTTGGTCATCTCCTTGATTGACTTCATGATCTTGTGGGGCATCATCATTTGCTTGTTCTCTTGAGTCATGATCCTTTCTTGCGGTGGAAGCATCATCATGAGCATCGGTTGACCCATGATGCATGGTAGGACCATGAGAAATTTGCATTTGTGCATCATCATCTTCTTCTTCAACGGGTTTGACTTCTCCTAGCTAGCTTCTTGATCACTTGACGTGATGGTTCTTCTTTGCCTACAATTTCAGCATTGACTTGCTCCTTTTGAGAGCCGTCGCTTTCATCAAAGTCACGTCTACCGCTATTTCAGTTGACCGGTGGTCTCATTGAAAACGCGGTAGCCGTGTTCGTTAGAACCCTTCATCAACCTTAGGTGAAAACTTAGAGTCTTTGGATTTCTTTCTAAGTATGAAACACTTGCATCCAAACACTCTAAAGTAGTCCACTTTAGGCTTTTTACCGGTTAGAAGTTCGTAGGCGGTCTTGTTCCTTATCTTGTGCAAGTACAAGCGGTTGATGGCATGACATGCCGTGTTGACCGCTTCCGCCCAAAAGTCTTTTAAAAATCTTGTATTCATCCAACATTGCTCTTGCGGCTTCGATGAGTGTCCGGTTCTTCCTTTCCACAACACCATTTTGTTGTGGAGTGTATGGAACCGAAAACTCATGCTTGATACCTTCTTCATCAAGAAATGCTTCAATGTTGGTGTTCTTGAACTCCGTCCCGTTGTCACTTCTCATTTTCTTGATCTTCACTTCAAACTCATTTTGAGCTCTTCTAGCAAACTTCTTGAAGATCCCTTGGGTCTCACTTTTGTCCTTCAAAAAGAATACCCAAGTGAAGCGAAAAAATCATCAACAATTACAAAACCATATTTGTTACCTCCAATGCTTATGTAAGCATTGGGTTCGAAGAGATCCATATGTAGTAGTTCAAGAGGTCTTGTAGTTGTGACGATGTTTTTGCGGGATGCTTAGCTCCAACTTGTTTGCCCGCTTGACATGCCTTTGCAAATTCTATCTTTCTCAAAAGAAACATTTGTTAGTCCAAGGATGTGTCCACCTCTTTGGAGATCGGCCAAGTTCCTCATGCCAACATGAGCTAGTCGGCGATGCCATAACCAGCCCATGCTAGATTTTGCCACAAAACAAATGTCGGACCCCACTCTACTAGATGAAAAATCAACTAGATAGAGCTTGCCCTTCAATTCACCGGTAAAGACAATAGAGGAATCCGATCTCTTAGAGACTTCCACACCCTTATCCGTAAAGAGACAATTGTAACCCATCACACACAGTTGTGAGACGGACAACAAATTGTATCCCAACGAATCCACAAGCAAAACATTGGAAATGGAATTATCATTTGAGATAGCAACTTTACCCAAACCAAGAACATCTCCTTTACTATTGTCACCAAAGACAATCCTTTCTCCTGATGATGCATTTGGTTGAAAGGAGGAGAACATACTTTCTGTCCCGGTCATATGATTGGTGCATCCACTATCAAGCACCCATTTTGGCCCACCAGAGGCGTATTCCTGCAAGACAAGTTCAAGCCTTTAATTTAGGTCCCGAGATGGAACCTAAGGGGTTAGACACATAAGACTTGGGAACCCAAACACTCCTCAAGATCTGTCTTTTCTTGAGGGCACCAACATATCTCACAACAATCTTTCCATCCTTGTCCCAACAACACATGTAATCACAAATATTGTTGTGTGAGATAGGCACTTGTTCCTTGGGCACCTCCACTTGCTTCTTGTTGTTCTTGTTGCTTGCACGTGGGCTTGTGGGTGGAGTGGCATTGTTCACCTTATCAATAAGGTCAACAAGTGGTACACCTTTGTTGAACTTAACACATGCCACTCCATTCACCATGTTCCTTCCATTTGACTTACCATTGTACCTATTATATCCGAGGCCATCCTTGATGATGGGGTGCCTTGATGCTTTGAACACATTTGCCGGTTGCTTATCCTTGCATTTGCAACCATTCTTGACAATTGTGTTCAACCTTTGGATCTCCTTGTTTTTCTTCGCTAGCTTATCAAGGTTAGTAGCACAAGCATTTTCATTGATATTTGAGGACTTCTCCACCCAGTTTTTTACTTGTAGAAGCTTTGGCATCCTTGGGAGAGGTGGAAGTGCTAGTCCAAAGTTTCTCATAGTTTAACTCAAGCTCATGATATTTATTTGTCAAGCTTGTAAGGCTTTCTTGAGTCAAACTATGATCATTCTTTACACTAGCCAAAGAGTCATTGAGTGAAGAACGTTCCTTAGCCAAGCGCTCGTTAGTATCCTTGGCTAAAGATAATTCTACATTCAATTTCTCAACCTTCTCCTTTTCCTTGGAGAGACATGCCTCAAGTCCTTGGGTCTTCTCCCTTTCCTTTAGGAGCAATTCCCCTTGCGACTCAATGCATGACTCAAGCTTATCTTTTGCCATTATTAGCTTCAAGATTTTAGTTGCGGCGGTTTACCATATTTCTTGAACAAATTTGAGGCAAAGTTTTCATCATCTTCATCATCACTATCACAATCATGAGATGGAGATGAGAAGGAGTCAAGTTGTACCTTGTCTCCTAGTGCCATGAGGCAAATAGGAGCTTCATCCTCGTCGTCGGAGAGGTTGGCGAAGAGTTTTGGTGATGAAGAGGTGTTGGTGAAGAGTGATGTTGAGGTAGAAGCCCCTTGAATAGCAATTGCAGCAACACTTGTCCCATTGTCATCTTCATCATCACTATCGCTGTCCGATTGCCACTCTTGACCTATGTGTGCTTCACACTTCTTCTTGTCCTTGTACTTTTTGTCACCTTGTTTGTGATATCTTGACTTCTTCCCTTTGTTGGGGCAATCGGCCCCAAGATGACCGGTGTCACCACATTCATAGCAAAACCTCTTCTTGTATGGCTTGTTTCCTCCATACCTTCTCATCTTGTCTTTCTTCAACCTCAAATAGTTCTTGTAGTTGCCGACTAACATAGCTTGTTCTTCATCAAGATCATCATCATCCTTATGCTTACCACAACAACCTTTGTGGTGATGGCTTGATTCACCTCCTTGGGATGCCGAAAGGGCAATGCTCTTACTTTCACTCTTTGCTTCCTTGGCTTCATCATCCAAGACCTCATGATGCATCAATTTTGCAAGCATTTCTTGGGGTGTCATGGTCATGTAGTTTTCCTTCTCCATGATGACAGAGGCAAGCACATTATTCTTTGTCCTGTAGATTCTACAAATCTTTCTTGCTGTTGCATTGTCATCCCAACATGTTGAGCCAAGTGCTCTAATTTGGTTTACCATGGTCATGAATCTATCAAAGAACATCTTGGTTGTTTCTTCTTCACGAATTTTGAAATTCTCAAGCTTGTCTTTGTAAGAGCTGCGTGTTGCCAACCCTTACACTCTTGTCTCCTTCAAATGAAACTCTTATGGTTTCCCAAATTTGCTTTGCATTGGTCATACCTATGACTTTGTTGTTGTCCTCCATGTAGAGGCATTGCAAGATCAAGGTTGCTGCTGTTGCGTTGAGATGGAAGTCCCTTTCATCTTCGGGTCCCCATTTACTTGGATCTTCTGGTATATCTATGCCGACACTCACAACTTCCCAACATCTTGCTGCAATAAGATGTAGCTTCATTCTATGAGACCAATCGGTGTACCTTACACCATCAAATTGAGGTGGCTTGCCGGGGTTGATCATGGGCAAGCCGGGGTTGATGCTCTTGCTCGATGAACTGTACTCAAATGGCATCTTGTTATAGCTCTTGGGAGTTTTGTCGCCGCCTTCACTTGATGATTCACTTTGCTTTTCTTTTCTAAGAGCTGCGACAACTTGGTGAGTTGATCTTGCATCTTCGTCATCTGCTCTTCTGCTGCATTTGTAGTGTAGTTGAGATCTTTTATGTGATTTGCTCAATCATTTGCTTTTGTGTGGCTTCATCCATCTTGGCCAATGTTGTTCCTCACACGGTTAAGCGTATATCCGAGGAATCGGGCTCTGATACCAATTGAAAGGACCTAATTGGCCTAGAGGGGGGGTGAATAGGCCTTTTCGAAAACCTGAAACTCAAAACTCAAATGCGGAAGTCAAATACCAACCGGTACTACTCCGTGTCTCAGAATCGGTACTACCGGTATGACAGAACCGGTACTACCTACTGAAGAACACCGGTACTACCTGTAACCTACAGATTCTACGAAATCAGAGTAAAACGAGTTTTGCTTTCAGATCTAGGTGTTACCACACGCTCCTTGAAGATTCCCAAGGTGGTGTTGTGCTTCCCAACGATCGATTCCTCTCCAATCCGTAGATCGAGCCTTCCCAACCTAAGAAGTGGAGGTGGAGAGAGGAGACACAACAAAAACAACAAATAGGGTAGTCGAAGCTACCACCACAGCAACAAGCACGCAGGACACAATATTTATCCCGAGGTTCGGCAATCCCCACAAAGGAGTTCCTACGTCCTCGTTGTTGAGGTGACCACGAAGGTCCGACCACTTAGGTCTCCTCCCTCAAGCAACCACAAAGGTTAGCTCGAGATTTCCACTAAGAATCAAGGGGTAATACAAACACTTCGGGGTGCCCTCACAAATGAATCAACACGGGCAACCACGAAGAACGCCTAGCCGGCTAGGGTTCCAAGAACCCAAGAGTAATAAACACAAAGCAAACCGGCAAGACGATGGATCCAAGTGCTCAAGTCGTAGATCGAAGCTTTCCACTCTCAAATCTCACTTCTCTAGCTCGAATCACTAAGATTTAGGGCTAGGAGCAAAGAGGAGATAGAGTGGGTGAGGAGAGCTTAAGAGCTGTTTTCTCGAGTTGCAAGCAAAGCAAATGGCGTGGGTAACGGTTAGAATCCGAGGTGAGAAAGTATATATAGTCGCCACTCGGACTGTGGCCGGTACTACCGGTTCAAGACCACCGGTACTACCGCTTTTCAAAAGTAACCGTTGGCGCGGCTCACGAACTTGCGACAACCGGTACTACCGCCCTTAGGCCGGTACTACCGGTCAAATCGGTACTACCGCCGAAGGTCGGTACTACCGGTTTGCGCAGTCTTGTGCGCTGGTGCCGAAAGTACTTGTTGGATCGGTACTACCGGTCTAGCGGGATCGGTACTACCTATGCACCCAGGGCACACAAAAATATATATTCTAAGTGCGTGTGAGTGCATTGTGTCTCTCAAGCGCATAAATAAAAATGACCTGAGCACTTTTAACCACCATCTAGCTGATCTACTTTGCATCCCTCTTGATAGTACGGCGTTTCCTATGACTCAATTTTAAAAGTAAAATTATGAACCGTTGAGTCGAAACGCCTTTCGTCCATAGAAAATTTGGGGGTGCTTATTTCACCAAGTGTGAATGTTCAATTCTTTCAATAGACTAACACCTGCGAATACATCTTAAATATCCGGTTAGTCCCTAATTTGATTGTCATTAATTATCCAAAACCCACAACGGGGGCGAATGCACTTACACTAACACATCAAACAAGTAAATTATAACAATATATCTTGTAATAAATCTAATGATGCTATAAATTTGACATCATAAGTTTCATTACATTTTTTCTATAAATTTAATCAAACGTAGAATAATTTGACTCAGGACAAAGCAAAATACCTTGTATTTGGTTGAGCTATGAGCTATCGTATAAGCAATTGGAATTTGATTCCCTAAAAATCCCCTTTTGGGGGAGAAGGATGGATTGTTAGTGTGGATAATTTAAAAGATATATTGGAGGACATGTATGCTTGGGTTCCATTTGTGCCAAATTCTCTGAAAGACCAGCATCGAGGCTCCCATAAATCGACCATGCTGCCGCCGAAGCAGGAGGATATATGTGCACAAATTAAAATGGGCCATGGTGTCTGTTATGTGCTGGTAGCCAGCAGTGTCTCATGGCCCATGGACCGAACAGTGTCGATAAAGAAGCCCATGCATGAGCTCATCCCTGGCAGTTTTTTTTAAAAAAAAACAGGGAGGGACGGCGGAGGCCCATGCAATGGCGTACCACGTTGAGCACCTGTACTCGGCGGAGGCCGTGAACGACGCCATCTACAGCGAGGGAGAGAAAAGCCGGCCAACCGTCGTCGGGTTTGGCCGGAGCGGCCACAACGACTGCGTGCGCTTCGACGCTGCCATGGCCGGCGCGGCCGAGCGGGTCGGGCCTGTGGCGGCGCTCATCGCCGTAGACATCGCGGTGCAAGACTTCAACGCCATGTACGATCTCCACGACACGCCATGCACCGCTATGTTCTTCTACACGTCTCATCATGTGCTCTCTCTCGTCGTGTGATTCTCTTCTCTTAATGGAAAATGGGTTATATTTTCTGATCACGAAAAAAATAAATAAGATTCAGTCATAGGACCATCAAGTTGGTTAAGAGAACACTAAAACGAAAAGGCCCCTAGTTATGGAATTAAAATCTATCTGTAAACAGACTCTAGCATGGAGAATGTTAGTCCTTACCCGCCTATAGGAAGAGGCATTTGTTAATCTGAATTAAACGATATGGAATGAGTGCCTACTTTAGGAATGAAAAAGGAGCTCGTTGGACAGAGCCTGGGCAAAGATGTCGCAGCCTGGTAAAATTTTCTTGGACCGAATCCGGCCCAAAATATTGTTTTTAACTATTTTACACTATAAAATACGTAGGTAGCCCGCCTAGCCACGGACTTGGCCCGAGCCTTGCCCGAAAACAGAGGCCCGAGCTGACCCATGGGATGGTCATGGGCATGATTTTTTTCGTTTCGAAATAACCGAGATTTTAGTCCAGGCCCGAACCTGGTCCGGCCCACAAAATGTTTAGAAGTGTCCATTTGACAACATCACATATCGGGAAAAATTATGGTACACGATGGCAAGATAGAGGCATCACAACATCACTGCTTAATGGTGTTGATGGTGGCCCCACATATACCTAATGGAGAAAGTAGCTCCACCATTGGATTGGGAGACGCTAGACGAGGACATCACATAGCATCAGAGATGCTATGGATAGCTGCCCCCACACATACCTGATGGGGAAGTAGTCTCTCCACCATTCACTTAGAAAGGCCCCAAATTAGACCTCTGAACCATCTACATAATTATACACCGTCTTTGTATCATTTGAGCTATCCTTTGTGGCCAAGATGTTTTATTTCTCAGCCATATGAATGAGAGATCTAGTCTACAAATTGGTAGTCACCGTTCAGCGAGGACTCGAAGATTTTTTTAAAGATACTTTGTTAACTTGATGTAATATTTTTCAAATTTAATACTTCATCCATTCTAAAACATAAGGCATCAGATCCAAGTAATTTTTTTGAAAAATGAGAAGGCTGACAAAAGACCACCTCTCACTAAATAAGATAGAAATGTTAGACAGTTTGGATCGGCTAGTGGTAGATCAGTGGGTATTCTTTCCATTTGGGATGATCAACATTGGTGCACATCACAGTGCACCGAAATAGAGATGAAGAGGAGAATGAGAGAAGAGTGGGAACCATGCCTTCGGTCTTGTAGGAGGGCGACGCCATGGCGACGGAGATGCAGCAGTGACGTCTTGGCGGCGGCGTGGATGTCGGGGTTGTACAGGGGCGACGGTGAGGATGCCGGTGGCGCTTCCCGTCGCTGACAGCGCCTCCCTCTGGATCGGGTTAGGGTTAGGACCGTGGGGAGTGGCGGCTCTAGGTGAACCTTATATGTCGAGCCAGTGGCCCCCCACCTCCTCTTATAGGCACTGTGCGACAGGGGCCCACCAGCCAGTATTTGACTGGGCTCCCCCCGATCAGGGGCGATCAAAGGCCCTGACTCAGTCGTTGGACCGAGTCAGGAGGAGATCAACTAACATTCTCCCCCTTGATCTCAACATATACCTTACTTTTGACATTTTCACTTTTACACATTCCATTAATTAATGCATAGAACTGCTTCATCGTCACGGTCAATTGCCGATAGAATTCACAGCTACAATACATATCTCCGTTCCGAAATAAGTTCTTTAACTTTTGGGCCGTTTATTGTCCGGAAAACATAGGCTATACCATAAAACCCATGTCGACGTGTGTTCTCTAAACACACTTTGGGTGGTAAGCCTTTGGTAAGCAGATCTGCAAGCACTTTCTTATTACTTTTATGTTCAATACTTTGAATATGATTCCGGACTTTCTCCTCTACAACGTATACCTTTATGTCAATGTGTTTGGCATCACACTTGACTCGTTGTCTTAGGAGTGAACAACTTAAATGGTTATTGCTGTTGTGCACCATCATCAACTCCGGTATATAAGTTATCTTAATCATTTTGCCTGTCCCGTAGCCTTGTTACATGCTATACCTTAACTTTGCATCACTGATGATACAAAATAGTTCTTTGTTGGAGCTTTTCCACAATAAAACTCCAATTGCGAGTGTTTAGAATGTGGATTTCTATACACATCTCGCCATAAACAAACATTTGTACCCACAACGAGAGTACATACTCTTTCTTACTTAGCATGAGGCCAACATTCTTTACTCCATTCCGTGATCTATATCTCGGACCGGTTTTCGCCAAAATAACCCGGATATGTGAACTGTGTTAGGGTAATGTCATACTTTCATTCATTAAGCTTCCAACAGCTGAAGCACATGGTACCATAATCATTTGAACTATTTCATATCGATTCTTGGAACATTATAGTTCTCAAATCCATTACCCTTAACTATAGGAACAGGCGTAGGTTTTCACACTTGCATACTTTATTTCTTTAGAATCTTTTCTAAGTATGCTGATGCGATAGTCCTAATACCCCTTTTCTTTTATCACGGTGAATTTCAATTCAATTCGTATAACAAGATTCATTTCACCGAGAACATTCCTATTGAACCTTGAGGACAATAACTTCTCCTATAGTAGATTGACATCATTACTAGCAAGTAAGATGTCATCCTCATATATAGGATTTGGAAATGAATTTCCCATTCTATAACTTTGCACAAAAGCAATTGTCCCCTCATTCTCTTTAAAACCCAAACTTTCTAATTCAAATCAACTATGATAGTTGACTTCTTTAGGCGACATCCCTTATGCTCTTTTGCTTTGCGTAAAACTTTCAATTCAAGACATGCTATATATATCTTCACATATTTCCTTTGGAGTCACATATTTTGTCTTGTAAACCCATTATGGCCTACTGTTTTGGCTCCATTAGGAATTACTTATGAATCCCAACCATCATTGGTAATCTTTGATTTCATTTTAGCATGCTTAGCTCATTGCCATTTAGACAAGCGAGTGCTTTCATAGCTTCTTCTTTGAGATGGTATTACCCTCCATTTGAATTTCACCATGTCTCTCATTTGGGGTCGTTGTTGCTTGTTATTGCCAAGAGGCAATTGATTCTATAGTCTCCTATATCATAGGATACGTATCTTCATACCATGCTCCCCCATTACTCCATCTTCTACAAAGATAGTGTATCTTCAAACTTTCTTATTTGGGTTTATTATGTATACCTCATATGGCGCTTAAAGCACTATCTTGGTATTTCTTATCTTTTCATTTTCTTTTGGGGTATCATTATTATGACCGTTGTACTCCCTCAACGATCATATTCATACTTTATAGATCACACTTGCTCTAAATTCAAACTATTCAATGGGGAATATCTTTCAATCGTCTTTATCAATTACCTTTTCTTGATTTATATCGATTTCTCCCCCTCGAAATATGGCATAAACTTTGTTGCCATACTTTCGAAAAACATTCATAACTTTTAGAAATGAGGAAACATTTATCACTTTACTTTATTCACATGATCGAGTCATGCAAAACAAAGTTATTTCTAAAAATCTTTTGGGAGTACATTTTCTCATTCCACTTCATGAACTCAACGATTCCTTTAATACTTTTGCAAGTTACACTTGCGTGTCATTCTTCTCTTTAGGTTCATCTCGTAACTTTCTGTTCTCCTTAAACTCATTGAGTGCTTAATGACTATGACACAATGGAAGTGCACGGTCAACACTAAAGCACACGAGTCATCTT
Source organism: Themeda triandra (assembly GCA_018135685.1). Taxonomy (NCBI): domain Eukaryota; kingdom Viridiplantae; phylum Streptophyta; class Magnoliopsida; order Poales; family Poaceae; genus Themeda; species Themeda triandra. The sequence goes on along the minus strand of JAENPR010000930.1, from coordinate 242,563 downwards.
AACTTTCTCCCCGCCGTGCGGGATGAGTACTATGCCAAACTTTACCGCTATGCGGGATTTGAACAACATTTGCACTATGTTAACTTTACCCCGCCATGGGGTTGCTTTGTCAACCTTTTCTCGCTATGCGAGATAATTTCCTTTAAGGGATATAAGTGCCATAATGGCTCTCGGGCATATTCAATCATCGAATCAAAAACATATTCTCGAATACTTTGTACCACATATCACACACATGGTTAATCCGACGTTGGTCAAATTAGACATGTATATGACTTATTACAACTCTTATCATAGGGTGCTTGAAACTAAAGATTCATTTATTCTTTATAAAAGGAGCACATAAAAAACATTTGTTAAAATAAAACATAAAAAACACTTATTAAATTAAACTCTTCTTTTCTTATGTCATATCCCTGAAAACTTTTCTTTTCGATCTATTCTTTGAAGAGAACATTATCCCTTAAACAATTGGCTTTCTTTCTTACAAAACTTGCCCTTAGGCCTTTCATCATCTGAGTCACAAGTACCCAACTTATTTCTTTCTGCCTTCAAGAATGAAAGCATGAAGATCCTTTGTCTGAAAAGTATTCAACAATAATAATCAATAATGAGCATGAAAATAACCCTACATTGATCTGGTTAAAACATACTCATTAAACTTTTAATCTTTCTTTTATATTCTAAATCACCGATGGGTAAAATTAGAATAAAACATCATCCTTCTATATTAATTCCACATCACCGTTGGGCGAAATGGGATTAACATATGAAAACCTCAATAATCTTATAACATTCTTCAAATTAAACTCTCCCGTTGGTTCGAGTTTAATTAGAAGATAATCATTAACATTGCGAAATGGAAACATGTAAAATACAATTCTTTATCTTTATATATTCTCGAAAAATTGGTCACTTTGATGCAAAATATATGAGAGAAATAAACTTTAAGCTCATAAATAAACTTATAATCGCTCTTCAAATTAAATTCTCCCGTTGGTTCGAATTTAATAAGAAGACAATAAACTTTAACTTTGCAAAATGAAAACGTGACAATATTCTCAATTGTTCTTCTTTGGAATTTGACCCGAGGCCCACTTTTGTCGCAAGCTAGCTTTTTCGCGCGTGGCAAGTGACCCATCCCCCCCCCCCCCCGCGCGAGCACTCTAGCGGCGGGAGCATTGCTTCGATAAAATCATCAATAACATCATAATATTGCTATTAATCAACGTTGGTCAGAAAAATAACAACATTATAATAACTGTAAAAATCATCCATTTTCAAAATTAAACTCTCCCGTTGGTTCGAATTTAATAATGAAAACGATAACAACTTTAAACATGCAAATGGAAACTTTAACTTTTCATAATCAATTTTCCCCAAACATAAAAGTCACTTTACTAATCTCTGGACAAAATTATCGTTGGATAAAAGTTTGTACAGAAATTAGCATCAAATTCGATTCAAATTGAGCAAAATATGCTCAAAACAGTTTCTGGAAAATTGAAAAAAATCAAAATCTGCAAAACACTATGCAGTTGGCCATTTCGGCCCAAAACTTCAGCGCGGCCCGCTAGCCTCTCGCGCGCACGCGCTGCCTTGCGGCCCAGCGCTAGCGCGGCCCGCTAATCCTTTGTCCTTTTTTTTTTATTTCATTTCGCTGTCGTGGCCCATTGGCACAAACCGGCCCGGCAGGCCGAAACGGCCCGGCCCACGGCCGCGCGCAGCTCTCCCCCGCGTCCCAGGCCTTAACCTGGGCCTGGGCCGGGAAATACCTCGCCCGCATGGGCTCATTTCGGCCCGAGCAACGCCAGCTGTTGATCTGCCTAGGGTTGCATCCGACGGCCAGGAGCGAATCTCGGAGGATCAAAAAACCCTTCTCTCCGGCCATCCTCTGGAACCCTAGCTTCATTCACTTTCTCCTCCCCTTCCTTCCTTCCTCAGCACAGCAGCCGAGCGGCGGCCGCCCATGGCCGGTGAGGGGATGGCGCCGCCAGCCTAGGGCCTTTGCCCCCGGCGGATCCGGCCGGCTCCCCTTCCTCTGAGCCGCGCCGCAGCTCCACCCTTTCTTTTCCCATCGCCGCGCAGCAGCCAGATGGCACGGCCACCCCTGGCGGCTGTAGAGGAGAAGACGGCGGCGCTGCCTCGGGTCCCCTCGCCGGCGCGCGCGCTCGCCCATGGCAGAGCGCGCCGCCGCCGAGCGGTCTTGGGGTGGCGCCAAGAGAGCGCGGTGGAACAAGGCCACGCGACGGCGAAGTCGAGTCCACGGCGCCAGCTCTCCAGTGCGCCAGCGAGCCCCACGGCTCTTCCGGGCCTACGGTTCGCCGTGTGCCAGCCATGGAGATGGCCAACGACGGGAACGGGATGGCCCGACCCCAGGTAGTAGGGCCTCTGGTGACCGCCCCCTTTCTGTTAGGGTTGGGTTCTTTCACTTTTCCCCTTGCCCATCTGTTAAGGTTAGGGATTGCTACTTCTTTTTCCGATTTGAAATCGGTTGGTCTGTTTTCATCATTTTGTCTTTCCCGATCTAGATCCACCACTAGAATCGGCAGCTCTGATACCATTGTTAGACAGTTTGGATCGGCTAGTGGTAGATCAGTGGGTATTCTTTCCATTTGGGATGATCAACATTGGTGCACATCACAGTGCACCGAAATAGAGATGAAGAGGAGAATGAGAGAAGAGTGGGAACCATGCCTTCGGTCTTGTAGGAGGGCGACGCCATGGCGACGGAGATGCAGCGTTGACGTCTTGGCGGCGGCGTGGATGTCGGGGTTGTACGGGGCGACGGTGAGGATGCCGGTGGCGCTTCCCGTCGCCGACGCCGCCTCCTCTGGATCGGGTTAGGGTTAGGACCGTGGGAGTGGCGGCTCTAGGTGAACCTTATATGTCGAGCCGTGGCCCCCACCTCCTCTTATAAAAGCACTGTGCGACAGGGCCCACCAAACAAGATATTTGACGCTCCCCCGATCGGGGCGATCAAGCCGACTCGACTCAGTTGGACCGAGTCGGGGAGGAGATCAACTAACAAGAAATAGTTCAATTGTTATCGGCTTGTGGAAACAGTGAACCTGTTACAAACATCCGAAGTAAATGTTCGTTCTGCGTCTAATTAACAGTCCCTGAACCACTTTATTTCTGAGATTAATTCAACATGCACATATATACTACCGGTAATAACTAACTTGTCGCCAGATTCTATCTACATAAACTGGCCATGGGTGAAACCTGAATAACACTTGTCACTGATGGCTTGGTTCTTTGGCCCGCGACTAATCGCCTTGAGTGAAACGGCGATGACAGGGTACTTGGTCTTCACTTTCTGAAGGTGCACCGCGACATTCTTGGCATACAGCTCGAAGAGATCGTCGAGTAGGTGCTCGCCGAAGTGGTGCACGATGAGGGGCCCGATCACGGCCCTGATGCACTTGGCGACGTTGACGCCGCTCCGGACGCCGTCGAGCACGAGGTCGCCGTCGTCCATGTCGTCGTGCGGATCCCAGTTGGACTCGAAGAGCTGGATGTGGGTGATGTCGAACGCCTGGCTCTGACTGATCATGTCCCTTACTTCGTCCACCGACGGTGCGTAGAACGGCAGGTTGAACGAGTCCAGCTTCTCCTTCTCCACACGGCCCTGCAATATGGTGCCGCATCAGCAAGCTGATTACTAGGGTTCAGTTCAGTTAAGATTTCCATTGATGGATGTTGGATGATGTTGCACAAGAGAAGAGAAACAGACAGAGCAGACCTGTTTGACGAGGGACTGAAGAGACTGTGCGAGGAGGCCCCACATGTAGCTGACCTCGCCACGGAGGACGTCCTTGTTCTTCCTGCCAAGGAACGCCAGCACCATGTGGCCGCCGGCCACGAGCTCCCTGTGGCGCAGCCTGAGGAACAGAGAGAAGTCCTCCTGGAACTGCCGACGGTACAGCGCCACCACCGCCGGTGGCGTGGCCTCCCAGATGTACATGTTGCCCTCGTTGAGGACGGCGCCCCTGGCGAGCTCGTCGGGGACCTTGGAGCGCCACATGAGGCAGTAGGAGGAGTGGAAGAGGTGGACGCTGTGGTCCGGGAACAGCCGCGTGTAGAAGGAGCCCGGCAGCCCGGCGACGTAGTACGGCGGCAGGGACTCTCCCCTGTCCTTGACTGCCAACTTCTTGAACAGCTCCAGGGATTGGAACACGAGGTTGAAGTCGTTCCCGGGAAGGTCGTTCAGGAAGAACTGCACGTGCTTCGCCGGTGGTTGGGCGCCGGCGCCGGCGGATATCGTCGTTGCCATCAGTTCGTCTCGGCGGTCGGCGATGGCTCCGAGCACCTCGGAGACGACGAGCAGCGTGTTGGGTCCCGATGAGCAGCCGAGGTCCGCGACGACCATGGCGCCGGTGGCGGAGGAGAGCGACGATGCGTACGCCGCCGCCACGGCCTTGCGGAGCACGGGCCTCGTCTTGAGTATGGACTTCCCCTGAAGCCTGGAGTTGGAGGCGTAGCTGTCCTCGCCGTCGCCCCGGCTCATGTGGAGGTCGCGCTCAACTTTCATGGCTACCTTCACTGACGCTAGTAATGGCCAAGTGCTGAGTGATGATCAGTGAGAATCTTGCTTGCTTATCACTATGCTGTAGTGGTAGTTTGAAGAGCAAGAGAGGGAAGGGTTTCTCAGTTTATAGGCCCAGCCAGCCAGCCAAGCCACTCAGCAACAACTGCGAGCTGAAAATTATCACTGGTCTGCTGCACTTAACGACTAACCCAGACTGACGTCGCTTTATTAGGCTTTAGCTTTCCCTCACAGTTACAGTATCCGTCCTACTTGTTTTTGGCGTTCAAATGAGATTATGCAGCTTCGTCATGGCTTCCATTATCCACGTGGACCCTCATTTGGTGGTGTCTCTAATGCAACCTTATCATCTTATATATTCACCATGTACATATTAGCCACAAACTAAAAAAAAAAATTATATATGATGATAGATAGAATCCACGCACACAAGCGTGTTTATTGCAGCTGTTCCGTATAGGAAATGTACATGTCGCAACCTTGACGAGCCGTGTGTGAACAGGAAATGGCAATGGTCATTTAGGATTGACCATAATCGGACGACCAATCTGAACCAAGATATATAAAGTGGTGGTGTGATGCAGGTGTTTAACACCGAAGTTACATGTTTAAGATATCCACATCATCTTCCACTAATAATGTCATATCACTAACTTCTAACCTTGTAATGCAAAGCTATCCACGTCATCGACCTCCACTAATATCCATGTCATATCACTAATTTACAACCTCTTAATAATACAAGCTATCCGCGTCATCTCAAATTCGTCTAACTCAGCATGCAAGACATCCATATCACGTTCCGCTAACTATCTGCATCATCTTTCACTAATAGACATGTCACACCACTGATTTTTAATCTGTTAACGCAAGCTATTCATGTCATCTCTACCTGATTTTCACTTTAAATTATTCCCAATCTACGCTCCATAATTGTTCAAGAAAATACTTTGCGCGTTGCGTTCGAGGACCTTGTCGTCGAGCGAGGTGGAGGGCCTTGACGAGGCGTTTCCAGCATTCAACGGCCCACGGGGAGCACTTCATCGAATACCCGTAGGACGCGGCGATGCTCGCATTTTGATTGTTTCTTTTATGTAATATCGACATAAAGATCTTCTGCTAGGGTGGTGCAGCTACGGCTGTGCAAGCAGAACTCTTTCAGTGCTTGTTATATGTATTGTTTGTTCGTCTAATAATGATATGTAAATTTTTTGCTTATCTGTGACGCGTGAACAACACTCGTGAAAAATAATATCATATACTGAGCAGTAGCAGACTCTCACCTCTTGCAGGAATTCATATATTATATTGTTGTCACAGAGTAATTTTCAGACAGCCGTTGCATCATTAGTCGATTCTCGATAAAGCAAAATTAGACTCTACTGAGTAGTGCATATGGTGACAACCGCAAGGGAAAAAAAAAAAGATTGAATGCTGCTGGAGATGGGTCCTATATATATATACGCTGGTGCTTGTCCTTCACGTGGGGTGTACATTTACACATGATACATGTGTCCATAAATTGACTACTGTGATGCTGTTCAGCGTCCCGGCGAGCTGCAGTACTACTGTACTAGCGGTACCAAACGAGCACGCACTAGCTCCCTGTATGAAAATCGCTTACTGCTATGACCGGGATGTGTGTGTCATTACTTGCAACGTCACAAATTATTTGAGGCTACTCCATATAATGCTATTTACTCATTCTGTTCCAAATTAATTTGATGTTTTAGTTTTTCTATATATTCATATCTTGATTTTTTTTATATTTTATATTTGCATCTAACTTGCTAATCAACCATTGTAGTAGTCAGTCTAAGTAACCATTTAATTGTTGCATCTAAATTATCTACTTTTGCAACTATAAAAAAATAAATTTAAAATATCTCTTCAATCTACATGTAAGTTATCCTCTCCGTTCAATAAAGCAAACAACTATGGGTTGCGTACGTACCAGAAAAAGTAGCTCATATTTGACTAAGTTTGTAGTGAATAGTGTATTTATATTTATGGCTCTAAATTAATTTACTATTAAAATACATTTTTTAATTAGTCTAATGATATTTATTTCATATCATAAACATTGATACCTTTTAATCTATAATTAGCCAAATTCAAGATACTAAAACATGATATTGTGGTTAGAATTGCATGTTTTCTTTGACGGAGGGAGTTAGAATTGCATGTTTTCTTTTTGACGGAGGGAGTACCATCATCTGGTATGTGAAAAGGTCTAGATGACCACTAATTGTGCCTATATATCTTCAATCGTTGTCAACGAGAAACCAAGTTAAGATGTTCCTTGATCTGGTCTCTATATATGTGGTGAGTGACAGACAAATGTGAGATGTTTGGAGCTTTTGGTGGTGCATACAATGTTGTGTGTGCATGATTATGCTTTATATATAGCCAATAGGAAGGTATTGGTGGGATGTCTCTTGCCTCATGACGTATAGGTGTATGGATGCGACACTGCAGCCAACGGGCTGAGCAATCAAGGATTGGCTAGGCATAGCGCCGACTTTCCATATGCAGTGGTGTATGACAAGTAGGAGGATCAGAAAGTATATATATGTGGAGCATGCATTTGTGAAGGATGAGTTGAGCTTGGTGCCAAAGGGACCATCTATCCTAATGATCCATGAGAGATCCGCATCACGCACATGGAGTGTGCAAGAAAACATGTGGGACAAGAGGATGATGACGATGGTGCCCTTGCATTTAGAGGAAGTCAAACCGTGTCTGGTGAGAAATCTTGACAAAACTTCAATTTCAAAGTGGCATTTCAGCACTTCAGTGAAGCCACATCCTTTTTAATTTATCAGATCTCTTAGGGATACCTTCACCATGGGTTAAAACTGGCTAAGTCGGGTTTATGTTCTCTGATTTGGCCGGGATTCTATGAAGAAAAAAAAAAAAAAAAAAAACCCCCTTTTGAATCCTTCTTTGTTTGTTTGGCTCTCCATTTTACTAGTCTCATTCCATAAAGTCAGTAATATGTCATGATTGTGTGATCTTGGCGGTAACTAAAAGGGAGCACTTGGATTGATCGTTGGGACACATATATATAGCCTACATATCATTCCTTTGCTTGGCAAAAAATATTAGACTCCTGTTCGCCTTTCTCTAGTCACATGTTCAGTCCTTCAGTTAATGTATAGAAAACTTACTTAAAGCAAGCACTCACATTGTTGCCCATATAAACTTGTATGGGCAACGAATATAAATATCTCTATACGTTTCAATTACCATGAAACACTGCCAATTTATTTAAAATTAGTATCCAAGACAATAATTATTTAAGTTGTTATTGGATAAAAATTATGCATTTTGCTTAATCGTGAGTGCACATCTATATCGATACCCTATTTCTTTTGCAAAATGTAATACTACACATATACTTCTTTGTAGAGGAAATTCAGAACCCTGAGTGTGGAGGAGGTTAGTGTTTACCAAACTGGCTATGGCCTCCATTTCTTTTTTAAAAAAACTTGGTAAACATGATGATATAATTCCCTCTTAAGGCTAGAATTGTTATCCCCTTCAAGATCTCACTTCAAATCCCACACCAATCAGAGTGGTGTGGCATATACTTCCTCTGACCTCTGCCTATAAAAGAATACAATTCTCACATTCTAAGGAGTCAAACATTATAATTTTTTAGTATAATTATATGAAATAATCCTAACATGCATGAGACAAAATAAGTACCATTAGATTAGTTATAAAATATATTTTCATAATCATTTATTTTGAGACATAAATGCTAATATTATTTATTATAAACTTGGTCAAAGTTGTAATAGTTTGATTGACACATTTCTCATAATTGCATTCTTTTGTGGACGGAGGGTGTAGACTTAAGTGGATATTTGTAACATGCTAGTGCTAATTTATGACCTAATAGTAGCCTTATTTTCTCTAATAATAATATGAAAAAAGGAATTTTAATAAAAGTTGCAATAAGTACGTACAAGGGTTTTTTTTAGCAAGATAAGTACAAGGGTTCAACTTATCATGTAGATTCAAAGTTTATAGTAACCAACAAATTAAAAACTAAGATTTGTAATTCAACAACAGTTAGATATTGTACCTTATGCTAGGTAGGGGCCAATTAAATGCATATTATTGAAGGCCAGTGGAGGTACCATGCAGAGGGGTAAAAGAAACATGGGTATGGACCGAATATTAAACATGGGTAAGAGCATCTCCTAGAGTTTGAGATTTTTCATTCCCTAAATCATGATGTTTGTCAACTTCTAAAATAATATGTGGAGAAAAAAAGTCATCTTCAATAATTTGACATTCTTAACTTCTCTAATATCTCATATATGGATCCACCGGCTATTTTTTTCCCTTCGTGTATGTTTGAAATGTGGGCATCGTCCTGCCGGTCACCAGCTTCAAGCAGTAGTACTAGCATACTACTCCCTCCGTACAAAAAAAAAAAGTGTCACTTTAGGTTTTTGTATCATGTTTGATTCTTCGTCTTATTTAAAAAAGTTGTATAAATATTATTTATTTTTTATGACTTATTTATCATTATAGATACTTTAACACTGATTTATTTATTTTATAATATACTTAAAAAAATTGAATAAGACAAAGCGGTCAAACACGATGTCTGAAAGTTAAAAACGACACTCTTTTTTAAGACGAGGGAGTAAAGTAGCAGACAAGCACGTAGTAGCCATCAGCAATAGTAGCATACAGGACAGGGAGACACACGGCAGGACCACCTGCAGGCACGGCGCACTGTTCACCCTATCTATCCCAGCAGTGCCTCCTTGTGCCAGGCTGCCTTGTGCCAGGCTGCTGCGCTCGATCTAGCACCAACATGATGCATGGATAGCATTAGCCATTAGGGCACGGGTAGCATTAGGGCACGTACAACGCCTATGCTAGCCGTCGGCTTAAGCTTTGCAAAAATCCCTCTGTTCGCGAGGAGAGAGAGAGAAACACCGTCGCGTCGTGAGACAATAGCAAGGGCTCGTGCTCTCAAGCAGACTCGACCGCTCGTTACATATTGTACGCCGCTGTCGTCATGAGCTGAAGCCACGCGGATCCAGATGCGCACACGCACGCGAGGGGAAACATCGCGCCAAAAATCCACTAACGCTGTCTTCTGCGCCCTTCATACTCACCGACGCATGCGCGGAGGCCAAGCGTGGAGCAGGCAGCGCCAGCACCCGGGGCCCTGTCATACTCCGCCGTCGCCTCGCCAGCCAACCCGAGGCCAAAATCCGACGAGCCGGAGGCCATTCTCTGCTCTGCGACGAGACGAAGAGAAAGATCCACGAGCACAAATTTAAAGAAAGTAAAGGGTTCAAATGCAAGAGCGCCAGAGAAGGATTTTTCAGATCTAGACTCAGAAAATTAGTGAAAAGGGAAGGGGTCTCGTGGCTAAAGTGTTTCATCCTTTTCTTTCTGTTTATTGCATTTAAATGGCTAAAATTTTGATAATTCATAGTAATTCATATATAAAACATAAAATAGCAAATGAGGATTTTTGGAATCCTTGTAAGTAGATCTATGTAGTGGAGTCATAATATTACATGGTTTAGTAGAAAGTTTATGATGTTTTTATTTACCTTGGTAATTAGGGTTTGTAGGAATAAATTCATATCTAGAGTCTTGTCAAAAAAAATCATATCTAGAGTTGAGGTGCTCCAATTATTGTTAAATTTTTGTGGTATGCCTCTAATGCTATGAGTATACTGTGGTAAAAATTTCATGTTCATTGGATACATTATGATGAAGTTATTGATTTGTTTGTGAATCTTATCTATTTTTGTAAACTGATTTCACGTCGAACGGAGATAAAAATATCATTTTCATTCTATGTGGATTAGGAAACAATGTTGCAATATATATTATATTATTTGTATTGATGGTTATAAAAAATATTATAACCATATTCATTATCTTAGCTATGCTTGATTAGTTTTTCTCAAATAGCAACACAATGATATACAAAGTTGTATTCGTAATTGATTATAGCTATATGCAAACTATTTAACAACTTGCAGACAGCCAAACAATCCATTGTATAAGTTGCCTATTTACAGACAACTCGCTGTCTGTGGGTTGTACATGCCCTTGACTAGGATGGAGAGAGAGAGGAGACTGAGGCCCCAAAGCACAGCAGACAGACGGGAGGAAGCTGCTAGGAAATAGGGTACCGTTAGAGAGGGAGGTTTTTTTTTCTTTTCTTATTTTACCAAAAAAATAAGGATGGAGAAGAGATATGATAAATCGTTAGAGATGCTCCAAAGATTATATGATATCTGTATCTAAAATTAAAGAAAGAAAGGTTTCATCCTATTGCTCAGAACTATTCGATGGGAATATGATGGATCCAATATCTCTTGGACTCGTACTCTCTCCCGTGCCTATACGGATTAGAGAAGAGAGTTAGGTTATTTTTATTTGGGCCAAGTTCCATTCCAAACAAATGAGCTTGTGGCGGCGAGGCCTTGCCTCGGCGACGCCCTGTCTCTGGCGTGACGGAGGAGGGACGAAGTTGGACGGCTGGTGATGGCGCTTGCATGCGTGTGTGGCGAATCCGTTTGCGGCTCGTCCGATTTGGCCCTTCGCGACCTGATCTGGTGGAGTCTGCAAAAATCGGATCGTCCTCCGCGCAACTCGGTCGGCGTCTTGCCGCACCGCCGCCGTAGGCGGGTTCAGCAGAGCCAGGGGCGTCGCGTGCCTGGGCATCGGCGGCCACTCATGCAACGGTGGTAGCCTGCCTAGGCATGTACGATGACGGCCAGATAAAGACGGAGACGACAATCAATGGTGTAACAGTTCGACAATGGGCAATGGCGGTACGTACTACCATGTTTCGATGGCAGTGACGCCTGTGGGCGCCACTTTCCTTGCTAGAGGCGTTGTCTTTCATGCGGATCTTCCCAGGTGAAAACCCATGTCCAGTTCTCTGACGGGGCGATGATGGCGTTTGCGGATGTCATTTTCTCGTTGTAGACATCGCTCTTGGAAGATTTCTTGGTTGTTGGCTTTGGTCGGCAATGAGATGGTGACTCCTTTGCATATACACCAGGTGCTTCATGTTGTTGCCAGAATACAACATCCCGTGTCTTTAAGGTGGTCGGTGTCTAACGATCTTTTAGTACCCTTATTAAGTTTGATAGACGTGTGCGGCGGCATTGTCACGACATTGGTGGTCATACTCTTGTGGAGTCGGCATTAGGGAGCAAGTGATTTGTCGCGTAGGACTACTAGAGTTCCTTGTTAGTATGTTTTTTCCTCCACCAGTATTTTATTTTATTTTATTTTTCTCCGTTGTAATAATTTGGCCCGACACATTCTTGAATAATGATGACTGAAGCCGGAAATACAATTTCCATTATTAAAAAAAACTTTATATATGCTAATTAGAACGGTACACGTCCAAGTATGGTACATGCATGTTTGATCCTAGGATGAATTAAAATGCATGACATAATTGTTAAATAAACTAGGATAAAACCCCGCGCGTTGCTGCGGGAATCACCGATGAGATTATACTACTTGTATATGCTGATATCATTTAATAAATATCATAATACATATTAGCGGATGATTTTTTAGACAAAAAAATATGTTAATAAATGTTGTGGTATGCTAATGTGAATAGTTTGAATGAAACATAATGGTATGTGTTAGTTGGATGTGTTAGTGGATGGTGACATGGACACTTTGCATGGAGAGATAGAATGTGCTAATGGGATGTTGAGTGGATGATGATGAGGACACTTTGCATAAGAGATATAGATAAATAACTAGTGGGGTTTATCTATACAAGAGATATAGATAAATAAATAAAATCTCCCAACCACAGGTTGTTAGGAACACATGGAAATCTCTCAACCACAGGTTGTGGACGCGTGTAATGTTTGATAGTCTGTAAATACCGTGTTATATATGGAATCAACAAAGGAAGAGACCACACAGAGACAAATAATACATCGGTTAAAGTATGAGTATGTACGTACTAAACAACGACGACCACCTTGTGCAAAAATATACTTGTCCGAGACTAAGACCATGTGCGTAAGCATATGTGTGGATGGATGAACATGTAATACTAGGTAAGTTTTTGGGGGAATGAACAGGTAATACCACCAGTAGCCAGGACAATTTGGTTACACACGCGAAAGCTAGCTACGTACGGGATCGAGTACTAGTACATCTATACTGGCGATGCATGAACGTTCACGAGCTGGTGTACGTGTTGTGTTAATCATCAGAGATGGAGCCTTGTGGAGGCCAACCTGGGCATCGCCCCCCTCCTATGAATGCATTTATAAATAATATTTAACTAAGAACACAAGTAGTACTAGTAGCTACAAGTTAGAGGCAAGATGGATTAGCCCCTCCTTTGTTTGATATGCCAAGCTGTCGGCCCCTAATTTTTAGGGTCCACTGTGCATCATATATCACTCCCGGGATCAGTAGGTGATACGCACAATTGAGACAAGATTGATATCAAAAACCATACTTTTATTAATCTAGGGGAAACATGTTACAAGGTTTATATGTTTTTACATAGCTTAGACCATTGGCCTTACAATAAACATCAGAGCTTCTACTACAGCGGTCCTATGATGTCGTGGTTCCATTCCTACAGGCAACTTGGAGTGCGGACGCAACCCTAGCCTTATACGTAACTCTACATCCTTGTCGTGGTAGTCTTCGAGTAGCTCCTTTGTGTGGTCGTACGGCTCCGTCTTCATGTGGAATTCAATTGTCCTATCCTTGCGTATTCCTCGGTAGCTCCATCCTCGTGTGCTCTCTTGTAGCTGCACTCCTAAAAACATAAAATAGAGGGGGTTAAGTACATAAAGTACTCAGCAAGCCCTAACTTTTGGTGAAAGGAGGTGGATGGGATGGCTATATGTGGAGGTGGTTAGTGGTATAGACGGAGGTAAAGATATTATGGTAAAGTAATTATAAATATAGGTTGGGCCCTGGCAGGGTATTACCATACTCACCAGTTCCCGAGTTAAATTATAGGTTACCTTAACATAAAAGCATCTTATCAGATCATCATAGTGTGAAAGTCTAATCATTTGGACCTCATCCCAGCGGTTGTCCATTCCAAAGGCGTGGCTATTCGAATAGATTCAAAGAAACTCTGCAGAGGTGTACAAATTTCCCCACATGATAGGCGTAGTCGACACCAAGGCCACTGGCTCGACAGGCCTAACGAGACCTCGTATCCGAGAGGGCGCTACCTTAGATTTCCATATAATTCCACCACGGACTACTCAGGGATCGGGACCCACAAGCATCAGGATGATCACACAGCATCCAAAAATATCGAGTGGTTGGATGATCACATAGCATCCAGATTAAATAATAAAAGGGTGCTCGCACACGGCACAACAATAAATTTTACATGGAAGACCACAAAGCAACCATGCCGATCAGACAACGGTAGATCACACAGCAGCCGTGTCCTCTCCTGTTAATCCGTTGCCACGCCGGCCTCCTAGTGGAAATTATACTTCTATCTAACAGGGTGTGAGATCAAGTCTACCCATATAGACATGTGGCTGTACGAAATTCTGGCTAGGCGAAATGGCAAATGAACCGGTCCTTATGTGACCGAGGCGGGTATCTCCCAACAGGATCCCACACAGGCTATCCTGCCAAGGTAACTCATTCCGCATGAATTACCCCCCACTCGCCCCCTGTCGAGGTTTAGTCCAATTTTACCAACTTAAGTTCCATAGTTATTATCCTCAAATTCACAATACTCGTATCACATCAAGGTAACCAATCACATATATCATAAGCAATTCTCATAATTTATCATTAATCGGTATTAATATATAAATGAGGATTTTAAGTAGTATAAGTATATTAAGATTGTTAGTTGGTAGGATGGAGTATGGTGGGTTTATGGTGGAGGCTAGCAAAATATAAAGGTGGTAGACAAAGAGTAATTAAGGATTGGTAATGTAGGGGAAAGGTGGGAATTAGGACTTGCCTCTATTTGATGACGAGCACATCCGAGGTTCCGATTCCGATGCTTCTGGCTCCTTCATCCTTGTGTAGTGGTGCTTGTAGGGTTTATCGGGTTCTCCATGTCTTCTATCCTATGCTTATCTCTAGCGCTAGCACAAAAAGGAAACAACAAGCAAGACATACAACACAAGCATAAACAAGGCAGAGGTTATGGATTGTTAATTAATCCTATCATTACTATGTGAACCTAAGAGGAGAAAGCCTCACCAAGTCATCATAGATGGCCTGATCGGCCTTTGCTGGTCCACAGGGTTAGCGACACATACGCTCATGCATATGTATGTGCCTCGGGTTACTTAGTTTTAGAGGAAGACGGAAGATCAAGTTAGCCATACATAGCTGTGTACCCCGGGTATATATATTTATTTATACACGGGCATATCTATGTATGTGAGAATGTATATAGATTATCTAATAGTTATATAAAAGAAGGCAAACAACCTAGAATTTAAATAGGCACCAAATAATGAATCAAATGGTATGAATAAATAGAGCTTGATTTTAGAAGAATTTTGATGGAAGAGTTAAGTGATTCGGAGTTAGGTTATTTAGAAGATATGATTAATCGAGGACACAATAGGAATTAATATATGGAAATAATTTTGGGAACTAATTCTAGGGATTACGTAAATGCAAACAAAGTGGAAGGTAGGATATTGTGTACCTAGTTTATTTAGGATTTTTCTGAGATTTCTATGGAATGGGGAAAATCTCGTTCCGAGTACATGTAGACCGTGTAGTATTTCTCCCCACCACAGCTGCCGACGTGCACCTTCTCCCCAAGTCGATCAGTCATGAGCTCGGCATGGCACTATTCCGTGAACCCGCTGGTTCATTTCTGCAGCCAACTCTTCCTGTATGGTTCACGTATATGCGGTTCTCGGAAAGTGCAAGGTCCCACTTGGATGAAAAAGCAGAGCAGAGCGGCGGCAATGTCTGTCGCACGGTGGAGCAGCCGTATGAAAGGTGGCGACGCTCTAGTGGCTCCAGACGAGCACGTCCGTCATCGATGTCAGCGCGCTCGGTTGCGGTGGCGCAGACAGTGGTCAGTAGAACGACAAAGGCGGTCTTGGCGGCTCTGTCCTTAGCCCCGGTGCGGGGCTAGTCAGATGGTTAGCCGAGCGGGCATGACGGTTCGACGGCGGCAACATTGTCTCCGGTGGCTCTGGCTTCCGCGGTGGTGTTCGACTTTGGCGACAGAACGAGGCGGCAACGGTTTTGACTCCAACGAGCGTGACTGCCAAGGCGGCGGTCCTCTGCTCTGGTATGACCAGCAGAGCGAGCACAGCGTGGTTCGCGGGGAGGTCCGAGGCAGCGATGTAGCCGAGTGCGGCAGCAGCTCCTACAACGTTGCTTCGGAACAGTGCAGGGGTGCTCGGCGGCGTTCTCGCAGAACACGGCGGTGACAACAGCACCGATGGTGCTCAGTTCTGGAGTCGTCATTGTGCGCGGCTGAGCGCGAACTGCGTTGGCATTAGGTAGCTGGGCGACGGCAGTGCCGGCCATGGCTCCAGCTCGGTCCGCGGCGTCTATAGCGCGGCGACGGCCTTGGCGGAACATCGGCGCCGGGCCTCGGTGGCTCCTACGTGCGGCGAACGTGAGACAGCAACGGCTTCGGCTCTGTCCTCCTGCTCGCGTAGTCACGCGGGAGGAGAAAGAACTCGCTCCACGCAGCGACCTCGGCGTCTTGGACATCTCTTTCATGTGCTCGTGTTCGGCTTCGCGAGGCGCGAACGTCGGACAGTAGCAGTTCCGGCGGTGCTCAGCTCCAGTGCGTGCTGCTGGGTTTTTGTGCGAGGGCGACCCAACAAGTCAACACAGCGGAGCTAAGTCGGACAGGTTCATGTGGGGCGCGTCGGTGCTCGTCCGTCCAGTGACTGCTTCCGTGACTGAGCTCTCCCCTCCTCCTCGATGGCTGCCATGGCTATTTATAGCCTATGGTAGGTCGGTGCTGCACAGTAAGGCGTTTGCCATTTCAAAATATCTCGGCGTCCATTAGCAAGCAGCTGTGGTGCTCGACGAGAACACACAGAGGCGGTTGCGGAGATTTTTACCAGCAACGACACAGAGGTGCTGTGTCCAACGCGGAGCACGGAAGAGCTCGCATGCTTGAGGAGCTACCCACGGGAATCGCGGGGACGGCGCCAGGAAGACGACGCTGCGTCACCGTGCTATTGCATCCACCCTACAGTAAGGCGGTTTCGCCGGAAAATATCTCGGACAACAGCGGCGTCCAGCTCATCCGTTACACTCAGCAGGAAAACGCGAAGGAGATAAAGATGGTGACGGAAGCCGACATGGAAGAAGGTCGGTTCCACACAGTAGCGTCAGCGGCCATGGTGACCTCGGCACAGGAAGTCAGCAGAGGGCCAGCTGTTGTCGGAACGACGGCGTCCGCGGCGCACGCGGAGACGACGCGGCGAAACGGTGGTAACGCTGCTCGACATGCTCAGGTTCTGGGCCTGAGCGGGTGGCTGTGTGCATGCGCTGTTCTGCCTGGGCTGACTGCCGTTGGCCAATACGGGAGTGGGAGAGCTACGGCCCATGTACATGAAGACGAGTGGTATTCCCAGCAATGCAATGTATATGCGTACATGCAAGGATTGTGTGTATGTATATATGTGTATAATATACACACATTTTTAAAAGAAGGTGTTGAACCAAGGACGAGATGAAAAGAAATTCAAGGAAGGGATATATATATACGTATAATTGGTTGAGATATATAAAGGAAAGAAAATTATTTAGTGCCAAGTTAAATCCTAGAACGAACACTTAAGCACACATTCAAACAATCAGACAAACAACATGCAACCTATTTTCTATATGGTGAAATTTTGATGCAAGGTTTTGGAAAACATTTTATTTGCAAAAGGTTGGTTTCGCAGAAACTAAACTCATCAAATTTTAATTTGTTGGAAAGTTTAAAAAGTTCAAATTTTTAGTGAATTTTATAATGATGCAAAACACAGTGTGTTACACAAGCTCCGTCGCACTTAATTATCTGCGTGCCGTATATATACCTCACCAACCAAGCTTCTGGTAGGTATATAGCAGACACATCAACCCAGCCCACCATCCGCTTTCTGTATTCCGGCCGGCCAGCACACAGGTAGCCTTCCAGCGTACTTTCTCCGTCCAAAAATAATGTTATTTTAAACTTTTCATACATCGTGTTTGACCGTTTATCTTATTCAAAAAATTTGCACAAATTATTAAATAAATAAATCATTACTAAAGTATCTCTAACAATAAATTAAGCCATAATAAAATATATGATATTTATGCAAAAATTTTGAATAAGACGGATGGTCAAACACGATTTCTACTGGTCAAAAAACGTCATCCTTTTTGGGACGGAGGAGTACGTACTCCGTACGTGGATGCGGATCATTGACCGGCGCCGAGCCGACCCCGTACGATGTACATGTACCTACCTGCGACGTCGTCCTCGATCATCGGCGCGCGCATCAGCATCATTAGTACGTTTTAATGAGAATAGTCCTGCAGAGTCCGTCAGTCGTGTGTCTCGTCTGTCTGATGAATGCACGCGTACACGATAGTACTATGCATCATGATGCGCGCGGACGCCGGCGTCACCGCTGCAACGCCAGCAAAATGACGCGGCGGCCTCGCCCGGCCTGCGTCCGGCGAGAGGCATGCATGCTGATGTAGTAAGTAATTTTCCTTTACCCGGCCCGGCCAACCGATGGAAACGCGTGTACGGTCTCGCTCCATCCGTGATCCTATAGATAAAACCCTATACACGCGCGTCATTCAAAAAAAAACAATAACAGAGAGAGATGTTTCTTCACTGATGATGTTATGTTTTTCACTCATTATCAATCACAACAAGAGAAAGAGGTACTAGCATGCAAGAGACAAAAACAGATGTTTCATTGAATCACTGCTGATGGATCATCGATGCCTGAGCGCCGTTACGCCAGCGAGAATGACGCAGCTAGCCGAGCTTGCGTACGACGAGGTCTCTCTCCTGTCGGCTCGGCTGGTCATGCAGCTGGACCTGTTACATTAGTACTAGTATTACATTGCTGAATTGTTTTTCTTAGGATCTTGAGATTAGTAGCCAACACGTTACACGTACAACTCAACTCAACGTGAAGATTAGAGTACATGTCATGGGAGCCTCTATGTAGTCTGTCATACAAAGTGTGTGGGTGATCAGCTAGGTGCTCTTTGTCAGCGGAAGGGCATTAATTAGTCATATGTTCGACAATACAGTTGAAGATCTTTGGAAGCATGGATGATTATTGCATAATAGACTTGGTAACCTTTTTCACAAAAAAAAAACAATTACCTTAGCATCTTATTTTCTTATACCGGTCTCAATAGTGGCAGTTTCATGAGTCTCAACTCTCATTTGTATTTATAGGGTGCCACATATAGTCATTGTTGATGACATGACAATAATATATTTAAGGAGTGAGTTTCTTCACACGATAGCAAAATCTATGAGTCATGAATTAAATTAAATATCTATAAAACAGTACCATGAAACTATGCATTAAGAATAAGTGTTTCATCCAAGATTTATTTTATTTTACATGATGTGATAGTCTTCAAAGCAATGCCATGAAACTCTGTTAATAGTGGTCTTAGAGGTGTGTTTCATGGTTGCCCTCTGTTATCGTGCGTGTTAGTGGTGGTGTTGTTAGGAGAGTCAAGGGCCTAATGGGCCTTAGCCCATTAGGGTTAATTAGTAGATTGCTTAGGAGTCAAGTTAACCTCTCTATATAAGGAGAGGAGATGTATCAATCTAATCAAGCAAGAGATTAGAAGGAAATCTCTTCTCTCTTGCCGGCCGTGGGCAGAGCCCCGCGGCCGGCGTTCCTAGCGCCCAAAACCCTAGCATCCGCTCTCTCTCGCGCAGCAGCCGCCCTGTGAACAGTACCTGTGGGTACTGTAGCGCGGGTACTGTTCACGCCTTCAGCTGCCGTTTCCTCCTCAACTACGCAGCCCCAACGCCGTTCATAACAATCTGGTACCAGCTCCTCTGGTTCGATGTCGACCTGGCTGCCCACCTCCACCACGCCGCCGCCGTCCATGGCTTACGTCGCCGTGCGCATCCCTACGCCGCTCGGCGCACATCCCTGGGCTGCGCCGCCCCTGTTCTCCGCAGTGCCGCTGGCCCTGTTCTCCGCAGCGCCGCCGGTGGCAGCGCCGCCGGTGTTCACCACCTCCACGGCCACCGTGGCGCCCCTGCCCGCGCAGCACCCTGCGCGGTTCACCACTGCGCCGCTGCCCTCCACCACCAGCGCCATGATCCCCGATCCGTCGCTGCCATTGAGATTCGGAGGGATCCTCGCCATCCGGGGCGCGACCACGCCTGACCTACCGGTGATCTTGACACCGGAGGAGGTCACACGGGCCATCTTCGACCTCGGCCGCGCGATGGGCGATATCAGCCGCGCGGTGGGCGATATCCGCGCCTTCCTGGGCGTGTCCAACTACGTCCATCCACCACCGTAGCCTCAGCTTCCGCCGCCTCAACCACTTGCGCCATCTCAGTCACCGATTCCGTCGCTCACCGTCATCAGCTCCATGACGCCGCAGCAGCACTCAGATGTGTGTTGTAAAGCCACGAAACTATGTCATCGTGTGTGTTGTTGGTGATGGTTGTCCTGTGTCATGATATGTATTGTCGGTGGTGTTGTACTCTTCAAAAGTGGTAATTTGTATTACCATTGCCACTCCAGTGTGTTGTTCTAAGGCAGAACCTTAGAACCCCCTCCGGTGGTAAACCCGAATATACTCAAAGAATAATGCTGAATCTACCTACGAAGTTGTGCACGGAACACGAAATGGAAAGAACACAAGCTCAAGGCATTCCATTATGTCCCGATCCCTTGTACAGTCCCATCAGGGCAATATTTATAGGAGCCCGTAGGCTTTTACATGACTATAATGCCCTTGGGCCGCTTCTCCTGAGTTCTCCCGCGGTTCTCCCGGTGCTTTTCCAAGTTGCCGGCCGAATGGCCGACAATAGCGACTGGGCGTCTCACAGAGCAGCAGCATGACGTCCCGCACAAGGAAACATTTCGCTTTTCACCAAGCCCCCTTGCAGGGGTGCTTCGGCGCCTTGCGCCCAGCGGCCGGACCGTCCAATCCGCCGACCACCGCATAAAAGACCGAATCATCCTGCATGCGTTGGCCGACCGAATCAACGGTCCATCCGCTCGGTCGGTTCAAATGACCGAATTGCCTCGGCGGCCGATTCGGTTGACTAACCGACGACACCTCGTCACTGGGACAGGTGCCTGTGTCCCGCACCCAAGTGAAACCGATTGATTGTTCTTCACTTCGGCCGCCGCCGACTTGCGATGATAACCGAAGTACTGCCGTCCCCGCGGAGTGGACGAATTTTATTTTTAAACCGTTGATCCACATCGGATGCGCGACCGCGCCGGTTGGCCGAACGCCGCCCGGCCGCCGGGGTGCCTATAAAAGCCCCCCCCACCCCCGACCGCCGCCACTTGCGCGCCCGCTCTCGATCTCCCGCCGCCGATTCGGCCGTGTCCCCGATCGGTCTGCCAATTTGGTGCCTTGACATCCACCGCGAGCCGTTTCGGTCCCTAGTTCGGAGCGACGCTTTCGGGTCGCCTTCCTCCCTCCGCCGATTCGGTGCATCTAACCGAAGCGGTATTTTCGGCTCTTTTAGCCGCTTGGATCTTCGTGGAGTTCGTTTCTCCGTGAAGTCATCCTTTCGGTTTTCTTCAAGGTGAAGTCTTGCCGCTTTTTTCATTTTTCTTTATTGGTTGATTTTGCCGAAGTGTGCTAAATTTCCTATTCGGTTTGTTTAATGTCCTTTCCTTGTTTTTAATTCCCCGTTTTTTCCTTTTATAGTCACGGTGGGTTTTTTCATTGTGTATTGCTAACATGTCGCGGGTCCCGACTAGCGCTGACATTTCGGCTTCTGATGCCGAATCGGGTGATCAATCAGTTTCGGCTTCTGATTCAGCTTCTGGGTCCAGCTCCAGTGAGAGCAGTGAACAGCATATTCCGCCAGGGAAAAGGCCGATGCCCCTCAGAGCTATTCTACCCGAATCTGCTCACGAATCCGATGAAACAGAGACTGAGGAAGAAGATGAAGGGAACGATTATATTGAGTGCTTTGACTCTTCAGAGGGTGAAAAAGAAGCTCGCGCCGCTCTAGGCAAAGATGAAGGTAGTTCGGCCCTCATGCCGAAGAGGTAGCCGACCCGTGGGCTCCCCGTTCGACCACCAAGGCCGCAAGAGGACTGAGGCACACTGGCTGGTCATGCCGCCTTGACCGGTCCAAATCCACCATCCGTATGTTAAACCAATACCAGCGTGATGGCATTTTGACCGCCGCTGAACGTAGCCGAAGCCGGTCTCCTGGGACCGAAGAGTACCCGAAGCCCGAGCCTACCGAAGCTCTTGTGTTCGTGACTATTTTAAGGCCGGACCACACTTCCCCTTGAAGGTTTTGTTGCGTGTTTTGGACGCATTTAACTTGCAGATTCATCATTTAACACCGAATGCCATCGTACGCCTCACCGCTATGCCATGGCACGATGGGCAGCGAACCGAGCGTGCCGGTGTTTACTAGGCATTATGAAACTCAGTTGTACTCCACATACGGACTCGACGACGCTGGACAAAAGAACTTCGGTTGGGAGGGCTCTTACAACTTTGTTCCCGCCCGAAGTAACCCAACCGCCCGCATAGTTCCCACCTTTAAGAACAAGTGGCAAAAAGGATCGGAAAAAACACCGGTTTTACTACCGTGTGTGTGATGATGCCGATGTGGCGCTTGCTAAGGAACGAGGCCAACCGAAAGCTCATCCACCGGTTTCGTTATGACTCGATGGAAGGGCTTGTTTCGGCTCCCGAAATGACTATGGGGCCACTTGATGATGCTGTCATCGCCAGACACCCGAAAGGCAAACTAGCCGAGATCCGGTTGAGGAGATGCTTTCTCGGCCGGGCCGCTTTGCACCGGCCTGAAATTTGATGGCTTTTCATACCATCAAGGGTACCGAGGGCCTTCTGGCCAATCCGGCCCGACCACCCGGCTATGAATCAAGTTCGATTTTGTGAAGGAGATGGAGAAGAGAGCCAATCGGCTATGTGATCCGTACAACGACAAGGAGTATGATTTGAGCATGGCCAAACTCGGGTCCCTTCGCTTTAACGCATGAATGTAGAGTATCCCGATTTCCCCAATCAAGAGACGGATGGGTGATGCCACCGTTGGCCCAACCGATTCGGCCCGCTACCGAATGCGTTCGTGGTACGCGCAGTTTTTTTCCAACGAAAGATGAAAGAACTTGGGCCCGAGAAACCGAAGACGTTCGGGTATGTCGATGCTTGCCAAGCGAGAATGGGTGAAACCCATAAAACAAAGCCGCAAACAAGTTATTATCGCGCCCGAAGATGATGTCCTCGAATGTCTTATTCGGCAAGGGATTTGTTTCCCTTTTAATCGTCTAGCTTTCGGTTCGGTCCTATGAAGGTGTATTCGGGCTCGTGTTCTCCCAACGATGAACATAGGTGCCATCCAAGAAAAGGAAGGTCCGGGATGGTGCGGGAAGAGACTTATGAACTTGCTCGTGCTTTAGGAGTTGACTCGAGGTTGGCCGGCGCACCCCGGCCGTTCCCGTCGGGTGGCTTATGTGGACCCCTTATTCGGCGGGATTTGTTTCCCTTGAAGTGGGCATTCGCCTTCTCAAGCTTATGAACTTGCTCTTTGGCCTTCGGTCAGGAGTGTGGCTCGTCCTTTTCGGCTAGCCAGACCGAACAGGCCTTGCTGACAACTGACCGAAATGAACTGCTTTCGGCGGTAAACTTCCATGCCATTTCGGTAAGTACCCCGAATCGTCCGAGTACCCGCCTTCTTGTTTCAGAAATTTTTCCTTGTACAAGCACGGTTGTTTATTTTCCTATCTGCCCGTAGGCCTCGGTTCTATCCGGCGCGCTGCTGAAGCAGGGCCACGCTACTCTTGCTCATGCCGAGAAGCAACTTCTTCTTCGGGAGAAGGAAGTAAAGAGGCTTGAGACCAAACTAGCAGACACCGAGAGCCTTCTTACTCAAGAGGTTGGGAAGACCGAAGCGGCCCTGGACGGCCAAAGGCGAGCCGAAGCCGCTCTGGAGACCCAGAAGCAGCTTGAGCGCGACGCGCGCCGTGATGCCGAAAGGGCTCAAGCTGCGGAGCGTGCTGCTGGTGAAAAACTAGATGAGCTAACTCTTCTTTTTCGCCGAGTGTTGAACGGCGTTGGAGGAGACTGTGAGCCCCCTGCTGCAACCGAATCGGCTTTGAGGAAAATTCGGTTCTTGAATCAAGAGTTGTCTCAGCTTGATCACGCTATTCAACTGGGCCGCGAATATGCGGGCTTCGAGACTTCCCGGGCCCTGATGAAAGCGATGAAAGAAGAAGGCTGCGACCATTTTGCCGGGGCCACATGCTTTGAAAATGCTATGAGTTACTGGAAACCGGATGAAGATGTTCAAGCTACCGCCAAGAAATGGTTCTTTGACGAATTCTGGACCGAAGCCGGGGGGTGGGATTTGGCTTTGCTTCGGGCTACATATGCTTGCGCTAGGGTGATTTATTCTGTTGCCCAATTTGATTTGACATTCGGTTTACATTGTTTATTCGGTTATGATTGCCGAAATTGATATTCTCTCTTTTGTTTGTTGGATGCAGGATCCCAGTGAAAAACCAGCCATTAAGGCTAGGTTCGAAGCTTACGTGGAGGAGCGCAGTGCCCGGGAGGGTTCCCCAGCCGTGCAAACACCGGTGGGTACTCCCGAAGCCCCTCATGTAGCTGCCGAAGAGCCCGCCGTTGTTAGTCAGGATGAGAGGGCGACGACCGCATCGACTTCAGCTGCCGATCAGGCTCCCGCCTTAAACCCTTCTACCTCAACGCCTGGAGCTTGAACTAGTGGCACATGGTTGTCGAATACATTGAATACTCTGTTAAGTTGTTTAACTTTTGCGGCCAGCATGTTGGCTGAATATGAGTGTGCTGTAATGATACACCTTTAAGTTGGGATGTGGCTTCGGTTCTTAAAACCGAATCACCTTGGACGATCTATTCGGTGTTTTATGAATTCTTTAGCCGAATGCATGTTGCTTTTTTATGTTACTGGACTTGCCGTCTGTATCGTTCTTTGGTGCTCTTCGGTCTTCGTGCCGAATGCGTGCTTGAAAAGCGCCGTCCCGCCCCGTCTTTTTAGACCGAAGAGCGAATGACTGGTTAAGATTTAATCGAGGATTCAGTTTGCATAGCTAAATCACTACCGTATGGCGGTTATTGGTTTTTGAGGCCAAGTCCATGCCAACTTTATCTGATTGAATTCGTAAGGCGGATAGCTATCGCGCTGCCCTTCGGTCTTCATACCGAATTAAGGTGTGCTTGGAAAGCGCCGTCCCGCCCCGTCTTTTTAGACCGAAGGGGTGCGCACTGCTTAGTTTAACCCGAATTGTTCGGCCATTGCACCGAATCGACGTTTGTAGGATTCGGTGATTGAATTCTGATGGGCTTGCAAACCGTTCCGCCCTGTCTTTTTGGGCTGGAGGAATAATTTTGAACAAATATAATAATAATGTTTCCTTTTATTTTCTTATTACAAGTGTGCCAATGCTGGCTGTTACATTTGAGGGTTGCTTATTTGTAACACTATGTTGGCGCATCACCACCCGAAATATCTTCGGTTTGACCGAGGCCTGTATGTGGCCCTGCATTTTGTGGCTAGGATGCAGAAACCCGTGGTGGATGACGTTGTGTTGCATACGCATTATTGATTGATACGTCATGTCCTAACGCCACCCGCTGCTCTGGATGAGGAGTCTGTGGTGCCGGAGGTAGCCGAGCTCACAGATGGAGAAGCTCTCGTGGCAGGTGATACCGGCCAAAACACGCATGGTGTTGGCTTCGGTTGGCTAACCGAAGCTTTGCCAACAAGCCCCGATGCTGACATCGCGCTGCGTTGCACCATGATCCATGGAAACCTTGGTGTGGTTCCACATCACCATTAGCTGGCACATGGTCGTGCAGGACAGAACGCGGTGAAAAGCGCGTGCTTTTCGGCTACTCGCCTGACTGAGGTCGGGTCTGACCTTGGGACTGTGACCGCTGAGGTATATCCGGTGAAGACCGAATTGTCCTCGCCAGGAACACTGAAACAAAATGCGGTGTATCTCCTTGCCACCCGAATTTGCTCTTTCCTGAAGCCTCTCATGCCTATTTGGCAATGGCTTGCACGACTTCCTAATAACACTTTCCTCATGCTTGAGATAAAACGGGCTTGATAGAATGGCCTGTAGGAAAGTTTTGGATGCTCTTATATAGGCTGCTGTGACCCTAGGGTTCATAAATACGTTGAACCACCTTGGTTATTAAATTTTGACAGGTACTTTTTGTCATTAATTAAGCCTGCCACGATGCACATGGCTTTGCGCTGAGCGTGTTTCCTGCCCTTTTTTTTGGCAGGTTATGGTTGCTTGCAATCTTTTGGATCGATGCCGAATATATGGGTAGGCGTTTGTTGCCTGACCGTTTTTGGTGAATGCGTAGCTGATGTTACTGACTTTCTGAGTAACATAGCCATACAAGCAAGTATACAGACGTATCTGTATGTTTGGGATATCTCCTGTTGTTTTCGCAGGAGTTCCCTGCCTTCTCTGGCTTTAGAGGTTGCTTACAACCTTTTGCAATCGATGCCGAATACGTATACAGGCGTTTCTCCCTGAACGTATTCGGTAAGTATGTCGCAGACATAAATATAATTCCGCGGAACATAACCATAGATGAAGTTAAGCTTATTACACGGGATGCCTCATTAAAAAACCTCAGTGAGGAAAAAGAGTGCAGAGCCCCAAATGTCTGTAGCATAGAGTACCGAAGTTGCATGAAATTAAATTATTACATCTCCCTTTCCGGAGTACATCATCGTCATGGGTAGAATCGGCGCAGATTATCTGCATTCCACGTGTGGGCTGATTCGTTTCCATCTTCGGTCACCAGGGTGAATACGCCAGTGCTAACCCTTCTTGCCACGATGTACGGTCCGTACCATGGTGATTGCAGTTTGCCTTGTTTGTCTGGTTGGCGGATAAGTACCATGTCCCCTGGATTGATGTCTTTCCTCAGAATTTTCTTATCTCTCCAACTCTTGGTTTCGGCATGATATCTGTCTAGATTATCTGCGGCCTGGAGCTTCCTTTGCTCTGATGTTTCCACATCTACCATTCTCTGAATCAGGTTGGTAGCCGATATCTCTGTTCTGAACGAGCCCATTCTTACTTCCTCTGGTGTTATGGCTTCTTCACCAAACAACAACCGAAATGGAGTGAATCCCGTAGCTCTGGATTTGGAGACGTTGTGACCCCAAACAGCGGTCACCAGCTTTTGAGCCCATTTCCCCTTCTTTGATTCCTCGAGCGTTTTTGAAATGGTGGTGAAAATATCAACATTTACTCTTTCGACTGCCCCATTCGACTCCGGGTGATTCACCGAAGCGAATGACAGTTTAATCCCCAATTCTTCGCAGAAAGTTCTGAACTGTGCCGAATCAAATTGCTTGCCATTATCGACTGTGATGTATGAAGGTACCCCGAAACGGCAGATGATTCGCTGCCATACGAAATTCACCAGAGTTCCCGAAGTTATCTTAGCCAGCGGCTTGGCTTCCACCCATTTGGTGAAGTACTCCAGAGCCACTGCTGCATATTTGAGATTTCCAGGAGCTGGGGGTAACGCTCCAACTATGTCTACACCCCAACGCTGAAGCGGCCAGGTCGGGAATACAGGTGAAGTAGGGTTAGCCGGAGAATTCTGCTTCTTTGCGAACATCTGACAACCCCTGCATGTTTTCACTATCTCTTTAGCATCAATTACGACAGTCGGCCAGTAGAATCCCTGCCTCATTGCTCTGTGGGCAATTTCGTGATGACCTCTGTGAGCTCCACATGAGCCCGAATGTATCTCAGTAAGCAGCTGTTGTCCTTCTCCTCTGCTTATGCACTTGAGCATTGGAGCGACTACGCCCTCCTTGTACATGTTTTCCCCTATGATGGAGAATTGCTTCGTCCTGGAGTTCATTCGGTGCATGTCTTTCTTTGAGGCTGGTTCATATGTGCCGTTGAGGTATGCCCAGATAGGCGCCCTCCAGTCGTCGCTTGCGATAGCATGAATGACCGAAGGTGACTCTTCTTCTTCCTTGACAGCCTTGACTATTAGGACTTGGTAAAAGACATCAGCTGGCAATGGACTGGCATTGGCTGCCGCTTTTGCTAACTCATCGGCTTCGGTGTTCTCAGACCTTGGTATATACTTTAGGGTGAAACCTGTGAAATATTTCTCCATTCTTCTTACAGTGGCCAGGTATGTAGCTAGCTCAGGATCCTTTGCTGTGTATTCTTCCTGAACGTGACCGACCACTATCTGTGAATCGGACCGAATCACGCAGCGTCGAACTCCGAGTGCTCTAAGCTTTCGTAGCCCCAATAGGACTGCTTCGTATTCGGCTGTGTTGTTTGTGGTGAGGAACTGCAATCTAGCTGCGTATCGTATTCTTGGTCCATTCGGTGGTGTCAGGATGGCTGATATTCCTACGCCTGCTGAACACCACGACCCATCGCAATGCACAGTCCATTCAGGTTCGTCAAACTGCCTTGTGGAGTCATCTGCATTCGGTGTCCAGTCTGCTATGAAATCTGCTAGCACCTGTGACTTGATGGTTGATCTGTGCTCAAATGATATTATGTATTCGTTCAGCTCAGCTGCCCACTTGCCGATTCGGCCCACCGCTTCGGTGTTACGAAATAGAGATTCCAGTGGCTGAGCTGACAAGACCCGAATTGGGTGTGCTTGGAAATAGTGCTTGAGCTTTCTGGAAGCCATCACTGCTGTGTATGCAATCTTCTCTAGCTCAGTGTAATTCACCTTAGCACCCGAAAGAGCTTCTGAGACGAAGTAGATGGGGAATTGTTGCATTTTGCCTTCATATTCCTTTTCCTCAATCAATGCTGCGCTTACCGCTGCTGGTGCTGCTGATAGGTACAATATCATAGTTGCTCCAGATGTTGGTTTTGACAGTGTGGTGAGTCTAGTGAGATACTTCTTGAGTTCCTCGAAAGCTTGCTGCTGCTCAGGTCCCCAACCGAAAGTCGATGCGTTCCGGAGTGCTCTGAAAAATGGTAATCCTCTTTCGGCTGATCTTGATATGAACTGCTCAAGGCTACAATTCTCCCCGTGAGTTTCTGCACCTGCTTCCTGTTTTGAGGCGGTGCCATGTTTGCGATGGCTGCAATCTTTTCTGGGTTGGCTTCTATACCCCTCGCGGAGACCAAACAACCGAGTAGCTTCCCTTTGCTGATACCGAATACACACTTGTCAGGGTTAAGTTTGAGGCCACTTGAGCGCAGATTTGCGAATGTTTCTCTGAGATCATCGATATGTGCGTCCCTCTGGTCGCTCTTTACCACAATGTCGTCCACGTAGGAAACGAGATTGTTTTTCTTCTTCTGCTCCCGGAATATTTCGTCGGTTAACCTGGAGAAGGTCGGGCCGGTGTTCCTTAGCCCTTCGGGCATTCTCTTGTAACAAAAGGTGCCATCTGGTGTGATGAAACTTGTTTTTTCCTGGTCATCCGGGTTAAGCCATATCTGGTGATAACCCGAAAAACAATCGAGCAAGCTCATTATCTCACAACCAGCCTCGATGTCCACCAATTTGTCTATCCTGGGCAATGGATATGGGTCCTTCGGGCAATGCTTGTTGAGGTCGGTGAAATCCACGCACATTCGCCATTTGCCATTCTTCTTCTTTACCATGACCACATTTGCTAGCCATTCGGGGTACTGAACTTTTCTGATTACATCGGCGTCTAAAAGCCTCTGTACTTCGGCTGCTGCCGCTGCTGCCCTTTCGTCTGATATTTTGCGAAGCTTCTGCTTTCTAGGCCTGGCTGACCCGTTTACGTTTAGACTGTGCTGTGCAAGGCTTCGGTCTACTCCCTGTAGATCGCGTGTTGACCATGCAAACACATCTCGGTTTTCCAGTAAGAATTCCGTCAGTCTTGAGGCTTCACCCTGACCCAAACTTGCGCCGATGTTGACGCACTCGTCAGGCCGATTTGGGCTCAAGGACACCCGAACTGTTTCTTCTGCGGGGAGCGCCTTTGGCTCTTTGCTGTTGCTTTGGTCTTCTTCCTCCTTCTGTTTGAGTTTGGACTTCACCTCATGCACCATGCTGTATCCTGGTATGGGCTTTCCATCGATTCTTCTTGCTGAGATCTGATCTCCAAATACCGAAATGATGCCGGTGGGTGAAGGTATTTTCATACACAGATGAGTTTGCCGAATCACCATGTCGAATTTGCTGATGATACCTCTGCCGAAGATGGCTGTATATGGGTAATCTATGTCGACTATGTCAAACGTGATCTCTTCTGCTCTGACTTTTGTGTCCTCGCTGAACGCAACTGTGATTGTTTTCTTGCCGATTGCATCTATTCTCCTTCCCCCGAAGCCGAATAAGGGGTTGCCTGCCTGGTCGAGTGTCTTTCGGTCTAGTTTCATGCTGTCGAATGCCCTGGTGAATAATATGTCTGCTGAACTGCCGTTGTCAATCAGAATATTGTGGAGCGTGTATCCTCCAACATACGCTGTTACTACTAAGGCATCACAGTGTGGAAAGTCCTTTACTCTGAAATCGGATTCTGAAAAGGTGATAGGGGGTTGTCTTCCAGGCAGGATGTGCTATCGGTGTTTTTGGTGAAATTGTCAACACCCTCTTGACAAAATCACATCTGGCCCTCTTGTTATCGTGCTCCAAGTTGGATCCACCCATGATGGCGTAGATGTGCCCACTAGAATTCATCATGTTGGCTGGTGCGACTGTATTGACTATTTGTAATTCTCTGGAAGTTTCTGGATTCGCTGACTGCTGTGCTGCGTGCTGATCAGCCGTGGCCGAAGACGATGCTGCTGCTTGAAGTGCCTGATTGTGCCTTGGCATGGATTGGTGATACTGTGCCGCATGGGGCGTCGGCCATGCCATCGGTTGTTGGTACAGCTGCGCTGGCGGCATGTTACACAGTGCTTGGGTGAAAAGAGGATGGTGAAACGCATGCTGGGGAGGTGCCATGGTGTGATAGACATGCTTTGCTGCATCCTTCGGTTTAGCTGCTTCATCTTTCTCCCGCTGCTCCTTTGCTAGCTGGGTATACTTGCACTCTTTTGTAGTATGCCCCTTATCCTCGCCACACACAACACAATACTGCGTTCTAGGCTGGCCTCGGCCTCTGCCTCTTCCACGCCCACCGCCGGAACCTCTGCCACCTTTACCCTGGTTACCAAAATTTTTGTTTTGATTCGGCTGGCTCTAAGGTGAATTTTCCTGCACATTGTTCACTGCGGTGGACTTCTGCTCATTCTTCTGCTGAGTTTGCTGATTCGGTTGGTTAGACTTGGGCGATGCCTGCTTGATGTTATATCGTGTTGCCTTTCGCTGCACTAAATCTTCCTCTGATCTAGCGAACTGACGCATCTGATCAAATAGCTGTTTGATCGTGGTTGGTGCTACGCCAGACATAGCTTGGGCGCAGGGCCCTATCTTCAATCCCTTGACCGCCACAGCAATGACAATATCATCTGACACATTCGGTAGCTGAGCCTTCAATTGAATTATCCTCTCAAGGTATTTTGAAAGTGATTCGTCGTCCGGCTGGAACAAATTCATGAGATCGGCTGTTGTTTTCTTGTCTGTTTGGAAACCCTGAAAGGTGGTGAGAAGGTCCGCCTTCACTTGATGCCATGAAGTGACTGACAACGGTCTTTGCGACACGAACCAGTCGTACGCTACATTTGTTAAAGCCATGACCAATGATTTTGCAAGGATCATGTCATTGCCTCCAGCCGAATGGACACAGGCTTCATAACTTGTAATAAATCTTCTCGGGTTGGACTGCCCATTGAAACTCGGCAACTTCGGTCTGTAGCCCAGGGGCCAGGGACATCTTTGGATTTCCAGTGATAATGGGGATGCCATATCTATTGCTTCGGCTACGTCCCTTCGTGACTTTTCTCCCAGGATGATAACGTCTTTTTCTTGATTCTTCCCAGAGGATGATCGGAGGGCCCGAATCTCCCTTTCTAACTTTGCCGCCTCTTGTCTTGCTTGATTGATTGCGTCCTGAGTTACCAGCATTCGGTTTTGCGTCGCCATCTGAACCTGCAACTGGTCACGATGCTGCTTCAGGGCATTCACCTTGGCAAACTGCTCTTCTAACTGCTTCAGTAACCGGGCGTTTTGGACGTCCGATCCTTCAGGCTCTTCGGTTTCTTCTTCTTCGGGCTCTTCGGTGATCCGGCCTTTCGAAAACACACCTCCTAGTGCGCCGAGTTCGCTTGTACCGCCCTCTTGAGTGTTCTGTACCGCTGCGTCATTGGTCAGTGTTGGTGCCACCGCACCTTCGGCCTGCTGAATGGATGCTCCCGACTGCAGAGTACCGGACTGCTGTAGGACTTCGGTATGCGCAACCAAATCTGTGGCTACAGGTTCCTTGGATGACCCTGCACCTGTCTTCGCCTTGCCTTTCGGAGCCATGGTATGTTCGGCGACCCCCACGGTGGGCGCCAATGTTGTTCTAAGGCAGAACCTTAGAACCCCCTCCGGTGGAAAACCCGAATATACTCAAAGAATAATGCTGAATCTACCTACGAAGTTGTGCAC
Organism: Themeda triandra; assembly: GCA_018135685.1. Taxonomy (NCBI): domain Eukaryota; kingdom Viridiplantae; phylum Streptophyta; class Magnoliopsida; order Poales; family Poaceae; genus Themeda; species Themeda triandra. Next base: position 210,255 of record JAENPR010000930.1, on the reverse strand, counting down.
GGAACACGAAATGGAAAGAACACAAGCTCAAGGCATTCCATTATGTCCCGATCCCTTGTACAGTCCCATCAGGGCAATATTTATAGGAGCCCGTAGGCTTTTACATGACTATAATGCCCTTGGGCCGCTTCTCCTGAGTTCTCCTGCTGGTTGGTAGCGAGGGCGCAACAGTCTTCTGGGTGCTTTTCCAAGTTGCCGGCCGAATGGCCGACAATACCAGGCCCACCAGGCAGCGAGCAGTCCTCACAGGAGCAGCAGCATGACGTCCCTGCACAAGTGAAACATTTCGCCAGCCGCCCGGTAACGATTCGGTTAGGGCACCGAAGCCCCCCTTGCAGGGGGTGCTTCGGCGCCCTTGCGCCCAGGTGAAAGGTCCCTTGTTTGGTTTTGATAATTGAGTGACAACTTAGGTGGACTAATTGTGTGATCATGAGAATACACAGGGATTTAGTCCGCAGGTGAATGTGAGATGAAGGAGCTTCATTGAATATGTGACATGACATGGAGTCATGTGACCGATGGTGAAGATCGAGATGAGGCTTGGCTCGAGACCGGAGGATGTGTGAAGGACAAGTCGAGGCAGTGGAGCGATGGACCTAGTGAGGGTGAAGCTCGGGCATGACTTGGCTCCGATGGACCATGAGGCGGTGAAGAGCAAGTGAGATCAAGATCGATGGACCATGAAGGTTGCATGATGATATGAAGTGGATCATATCAACTTGAGATCGTGTCGGTGCATGTGTTGCATTGGCACTTCGGTGGAAGACGGTGGAAGTGGAAATGCGCAAGGCAAAGGTATGCTAAAGGGCATTTCATTTCACCGGTCATGAGGAGTGTAGAGAAGTTGATGACCGGATTTAGGATTGGTAGCCGAACTATCAAGAGGGGCAAACTTGTTTGCATCTCGGTCATCTAGTGCCACTTGAGCGATCTAACATTGTGACATGCTAGGATCGAGTGGCGCTGTGAGAACAAGAGAAAAATCCTTTGAAAATGATTGTGAAAATGCTAACACACATGCACATGGTGATGTACACTTGGTGGTGTTGGCACATTTACAAAGATGGCGTTGCTCGCGCTTTGGTTTGTAGGGTAGAGTTGGGTTTGGGTCCCTCTCTCCCTCCCGCCGAGCTGGAAAATTGGAGGCATTTTTTCTATTTGCCGGATGCAAATTGTTGGAGAAGTTGGCGTTCGTGGCGGGTTGGAAAACGCTGTTCAATGGGCGCCGGACGCGGCGGCCGGACGCACGGCCTGGAGGGCCGGATGCGTCCGGCGCGTTGTGGGCGACCTCGGGCGGCTGGCTGGCCGAGGCTGAGCGCCGGACGCCGTGGTGGCGCGTCCGGCGCGCGCGCGCGACGCGGACCCGAAAGTTTACGGGCGGGGCTGCGCATGCTCTGGGGGCGCGGACGCGTCCGACGCGAGGCGGCGGACGCGGGCGGCGGACGCGGGACGTCAGCGACTTCAGAAGGGAACGGTCACCTGCGGCGCGCGGCTGAAGAGCGCCGGACGCGTCCGGCGGGCAGCGGCGGACGCGTCCGGCGCGTGTTGCGCAGGACCTCTTCGCGTGTTCGGGAGATAGCCGTTGGGAGCCAACGGTCGTCTTCGAATCAAGGTGACACGTGGCGCGAGATGGAGCGCCGGACGCGGCTTGGAGCGTCCGGCGATGGAGGCCGGACGCGTCCGGCGCGCCTCACTTTTTCCAGCGTGGGGGCAACGGCTATTTTGGCCCTTGGGGCTATAAATAGAGGGGTTGCTCGGCCATGGCTGGTTGCTTAGCACCTTAGGGACTTGGTGTCCACCTTGGAGAGTGCTTGGAGAGCCCTCTACTCACTTGAGCTTGATAGAGATCATCCGATCGAGTGAGTGAGCGATTCTAGTGCGTTGCATTGAGAGATTTGCATCGAGTGGCACTAGGTGATCGTGTTGCAAGCCGGTGTGCTTGTTACTCTTGGAGGTCGCCACCTCCTAGACGGCTTGGTGGCAAGAGACTTCGTTGAAGCACCGCGTGGAGATTGTGTGGTGCTCCGAAGGAGGATTTGTGAGGGGTTCTTGAGCCTTCCCGCGGAGCGAATTGGCTACTCTAGTTGAGTGTGGCTTGGAGGATCCCATTCTTGTGTTGATTGGAGTTGGGGCTCCCTAGAGGGGTTGTTGGCGGTGAGCCAACTTGAGCGGCCATCTCATCACCAAGTCGGTGTATCGCCACAATCGGACGTAGCTTGGTGGCGACCAAGTGAACCGGGGAAAAATCGTGTGTCGATTTGTGATTGCCGAGGCTTCGACCTCCTTGTGCTTGTGTGAGGCTTCGACCTCCCTTGTGATTGTGTGCGGTGGTTGGTCTCTACGCCCGGTGATTCGCCACCGCCGCGACTTCGTGTGTCCACTCTTTGCGGTGGTTTGCATCCCCTCTAGCTCAAGCTTGCATTTACATTTGTTACATTCTTGCTTAGCTTGAGTAGTGGCTCTTGTGCTCGTTTGCTTGTGTAGCTAGTTGAGCACCTTCTTGCTTGTGTAGCTAGAAGTAGTTTTAGTGTCTTGCTTAGCTTGTGTAGTTAAGTGAATTGCGCTCTTGGGTTCGGCTTGTGTAGCCTTGTCCTTGAGCATCTAGTGAGCTTAGGTTTGGCTTAGTGCTTTTGCTCTTTAGAATTGTATAGGTGCTCCCCGGTTCGCTAAAGTACTAGTTGCTTAGGTTTGTGTAACCTTGCAAGCTAGAATTGTTTAGGTGAGCACTAGCTAGTTTAGCACCTTGCTTCTTGTTTAGGATCTTTTACAAGGTGCTACTAGAGTTGTAGTTAGTGGGGGTTAGTCTTGGCTAGACCGATAGTTTTAATTCCGCGTTTGTTTTGGTTAGCCGGTGCGTAAGTTTTTAGGAAGGACTATTCACCCCCCCCCCTCTAGTCCATCTCGACCCTACACCAGGCGGCTGGACCGTCAATCCGCTGACCAGCTGCATAAAAGACTGAATCATCCCAGATGCGATTCGGTTGGCTGACCGAATCAACCGTCCATACGCTGTCGGTCGGTTCAAATGACCGAATTGCCTCGGCGGCAGATTCGGTTGACCAACCGAATCGACACCTCGTCACTTCGGCGGGACAGGGTGCCCAGGTCCCGGTTGTCACCCAACACAGTGCAAGAGCAATATGTACAGGTGGGGAATCCCCTAACTTATCTAAAAGGTCTCGCTTTAGTGCTTTCTTTTTTCTGTCAGCTTGTTTTTTTCATGAAAGATAAAGATTGCTCACGAGATAGACCAGGACAAGAAAAGAAAAGAAAAAAACTTTTTTCACAGAAAAAAACACGATGCAAATGAATTGGCTCGTAGATGCTGCAAACGCCAACTTTGCAAATAAACAACGAAGGAAAATATCTAGTTTTTTTTAAGCAATACCTAGTACCACGCAGAAGAAGGAAAATATCTTGTAGATTTTTTTTAGCAACAGGAAAATATCTAGTAGAAGGAAAAGGCATATGCGGCGAGAAGATGACAATTAGCCGACGCCATCACCGTCGTCGTCTATCGGGCTTCTCGTGATGTTATTTCGTGGGTTGACGAGAGCCCAAGGCCTTCCGAACATCCCACGACGAGAGCCCAACCCAACCCAAGTAGGTGGGGACACTTTCAATTTCCAAAAAAAAAAGGAGGCTGGTCAGCTTCAGTCTTCATGGGTGTGTTTGGTTTCCTTCTTAGATGAGCCTCGCTAGCAAAACTTAGCCAGGCTAGCTCTAGCCTGTCCCAAGCTAGCCAATATGGTCTTGTTTGGTTGGTTAACTTTCTATAGCCTGGCTGATGTTAGATTTTGTTTGGTTGAGTGTTTGGCTTGCGTATAGTCACCTCTCCTTTGTCCAGGTAAGTTCACCTCTTTTAGGCATTTTATCGAACACATACATGTGCACGCACACACACATTCGATTCAACATCAGACAGAAATCAATTGAGAACCAAGAAACAAGAGGCATCGACGTCAATTGAGCCTGCAAGTGGTGCGTGAACGGCGGAGGCAGTGATGCGAGTGCAGCCACTGTGTCCTCGCCACGGTTTCGCCGCCCACTACGCCACGCTGCGGAACATCGACACGCCACCGCTCACGCTCTTGGCCGTCCAACGTCCTCGAGACGGGCAGGGACATCTGGACGCAGGTCTCTTGGTCCACCGTACGCGGAACAGCGACTCGATCCGGGACCGGTGAAAGTCCCTAGTTTAGTTTTGGCTAATTGATGAAACCTAGGACTAACCTTGTTTATCTAAGTTGTTGATTTAGAGAAAGGTTATCCACATGATGAGCATATTGAATGTGAAGCATGACACTTGTCATGTGACCAAATGATGAAGATCAAGATGAGACTTGGCTCCATGGACCGGTTGTGAAGGTGAAGGGCTAGTCGAGGCTTCGAAGCGAAGGACCATGCGATGGTGAAGCTTGGGCAAGACTAGGCGCCGATGGACCGATGCACGGTGGAGAGCAAGTGAAGTTGAGATCGATGGATCGAGACGGTCACATGTTGGTGTGAAGCGTTCACATCATATGAGAGGAACAAATTGGGCTCAAGGCAAAGGTATAACCGATAGGGCCATTTTGTTTTTGCACTCAAGACACCATAGAGGGTGTGAGTGGTTTAGGATCGATAGCCGCACTATTAAGAGGGGAAGTCTTATCGGCTATTCGACGCACGGGTGCCACTAGGTGAATTCATGAAGTGCATTGCATGTAGGGCCTAGTGAGCTAACCAAATCCTTTGAAAATGATTGTGAAAGGCTAACACACAAGCACATGGAGTTGTACACTTGATGGTGTTGGCACATTTGCAAAGGAGTAGAGAAAAGAGAAGAAGTTGGAGAAGGTTCCGTGAACTCTTGTGTTGGAAATGAGAGTCGGTGGTTCTTGGATTGAAAAACTGCTTTGATCCTTAATGTTTGGGATCATGAGGATATGTTGGTTGCATAGTCCTCTGAATAAGCTTTCCAACGAGCCCAAGAACATCGAAAACGAAGTTCGGAGCTAAGAGATATGCCCAGTTGAATGCGGAGTGGTCTGCTGCCCTCGAGAGCGATGGACGCGTCCAGAGCTATGCGTCTCACGCGTCCGGCGCACACAAAACTGAGAGTTCGATGGTGGGAAGCGAAAATAGGCTCTCTGGGTAGCGTCCGGCGAGCATAGAACGCGTTCGGCGCTCACTTTTTGGGCGTCCGGCGCTCCTAACGGCTAGTTTTCAGCAGGACGCGTCCGGCGCTAGCATAGGACGCGTCCGGCGCGTGTTTTTCGGCTGCCCGAGCTGCCCAACGGCTAGTTGATTGAGTTGAGGCTATAAATAAAGGGATGGCCGGGCTTGGCTCCCTCTCTTGGCTTCTCAACTCATTCATTCATACTTGTGAGCTGAAGAAACACTCTCCCTCTCATCTCTCTTGCTTGATTGATCATCCGAAGTGAGATTGAGAGATCACCTAGTGCATTGCATTGCTTGAGGGCATCTAGTGGCATCTGTGGGTGGTTTTGCCGGTGGATTTCTTGTTACTCTTGGAGAGTACCGCTCCTAGCCAGCTTGGAGATTGTTGGAGGCGTTGGCAAGTGAAAGTGATTGTTCTTGGCCACCTCCGGTTGATTTGTGAGAGGTTGAGCTCACCTCGTGGGGATCACGAAGAGCATCCTAGTGGAATCCGCGTGTCGTTGAGTACCTCGCTTGAGAGTGGGTCTTGCGGTGCCTTGCGGGGCGAGCCTTGAGGGGCTAGTGACTTGAGGGTCACACCGAAGAACCATCTAGGTGTTGGTCGACGCAACCGGTGACTAGCTTGGCGGTGCCCAAGTGAACACCGGGTGAACAAAAACAATTGTGTTCATCTTTGTTCCCGGTGATTGGTCTTCGATTGTGTGTTGCCATTGTGATTGATTGTTCATCTCCATGGTGATTGGCAACCTCGACTCGACACGTCGGTATAACAAGCTCCTACCCTCTCTTGCATTACAATTCTTACATTCCCGCAAAGTAGAATTGCTTGTGTGGTTGGCCGCGTACCACTTTTTGTGTAGCTTAAAATTGCGTGGGTTAGAATTGCTTGTGTGGTCGGTCGGGAACCACTCTTTGTGTAGACTAAATCCCGTGGGTAGAATTCTTGATCACTAGTGGTAGCTCTTGTGTGTACTAGTGATCACCTACTAGAATTGTTTGGATAGGAGGCTTGTAACACCTAGTAGGCTAAGCATAACTTGCATTCCGCCGTTTGTGTATCTAATGAAGTTTGCTTAGTGAGCTTGTAGAAATTTTTATAGGCTATTCACCCCCCTCTAGCCATCTAGGTTCTTACAAGTGGTATCGGAGCCGAGGTCACCGTTTTAGTGCAAGGCTTAACATCCTACGGTGTTAAGATGGCTCAAATTGTGTTCAACCATGTTGGGGGCAAACCGCCTATGTTTGATGGAGTTAGTTCTTTTGATCATTGGAAGAGAAAGATGATCATGTATCTCGGTTCAATTCAAGAGAGAGTCTTGCAAGTTACTTTGCATGACTATGCTATTCTTGATAATGATCATCTCACCGATGAAGATAGAGCCAACACAACATGCAATAGAATGGCTCTCAACACCTTATACAATGGCATTGATACAAAGGTGTTTGAGGGGATCAAGGACTTGGAGCGTGCAAGTGAAGTATGGACAAGGTTGGGTGGGACCTATGAAGGCACCAAGGTTGTGAAGAGTGCCAAGCTATATGAACTCAAGAGTGAGTTTGAGAACTTCAAGAAGAAAGAGGATGAAACAAGTGATTGTGAATGATAAGAGTTTGGGGCACAAGACAAAAGATGAAGATTTTTGTCACAAGTTCTTGATATGCTTGCCAAAGAGCTTCAAGATGTTGAAGCTAATGCTACAAAGAGATGGGCTTGAAGATAAAAAGCCAAATGATTTGCTTGGTGAAGTCTTGACATATGACAAATTTGATCAAGATGATGAGAAGGTGGAAGAGGAGAAGAAGAAGAAGACCGTGGCATTCCAAGCCACCTCCTCCAAGGGCAAAGCACCAATCTTTGAAGAAGAAGAAAACAATGAGGAAGATGGTGACTTTAAAATTGATGATGAGGCACTTGATCTTGTGGTAAAGAAGATGGGACACATGTTCATCAAGACAAGAGGCTTCAAGAGAAATAACTTCAAGAAGCAAGAGCAACCAAGAAAGTGCTTCAATTGTGATAGCACCGAGCATCTACAAGCCGAATGCCCATATGAGAAGAAGAAGAACTACAACAAGGGCAAGTTTGAGAAGAAGAAGCATGAGGCCAAGATGACACTCAAGAAGGGCAAGAATGGTGCATTTGTGGTCACTTGGGAGAGTGACAATGATGATGAAGATGAAGATTCATGCAACAAGGCAATGGCTTCCATCGCCATCAACAAGAAGCCTTCACTATTCTCTTCATCACCATCGTGCTTCATGGCCAAAGAAACCAAGGTACAATATGATGATAGTGATGATGATAGTGAGATGGAATATGCTCACGATATTGATAATGTTGATGATGATGATGAACATTCTAAGGATCAATTATATGACTTGATGCAAGAGACTAGAGATATAGATATTGTTAACACCAGAATTTGGTCAGGAATATGACAGGTGGACCCGCAGACGGCAGAGAGAGAATTCGGCAAGTGCATATGCGGTCGGCTAATTTCCATGTGTTCGGCAAATGGCCAAGCGGTCGGCAAGCTGCTTTATTTGAAGGCGGAGAAAGGAAAAAGGAAGCGATCGAAAAGGGAAGGAGTCGTGATGATCAAGGACTCCGATTATGGATAGAGTTAGCGTGTCTTTGTCTTTCCAATTTTGGTTAGATAGTTCGTAAGTGCTTAGGACTCATGTTTTGTCCAGGGTATAAATATAAACCCTCGACCATTGTAATAGGGGTTCACAACCAAATCAATACAACCGGCTACGCGCCACCCTTCGAGTCCTTTTAGTCGTGTCGTCGAGTTCTTCGAGAGGGCCAATCGATCCGTCGACCTCCGTAAGTCCCGCAACCTTGCTATCATGTCTAGTATCGTGCGGCGGATTTAGATTATGATGCAAGTAGTCTCATCCGTTTTGCTTAGTATCGTGCGGCATTTAAGCTTAATGATGGGAAGTTTTTGCTTGTGCCTTGTATCGTGCGGCGATTAAGACATGAGTAAAGATAGTTATCGGCTCTTTTAGATTTGGCATGATCTAATTGATTCATTAAGTTATCACGTGTTGCTTGCTTTATTTAATGTTTAATTATTTGCAACACCCTTTTGCCCAATCTAGATTGATACTCTTTCGGCTTGTTGATCGTATCTCTCATGCTCATTCAATATCGAGTAGATCAAGCTCACATAGCCGAATTAGATCGATCTAGATTGTTACATGTTGCGGGTTCATTCACGTTATATGTAGATAAGCCTTGACAGACCGGGTACCGTGCGGCGATGCGTGTCTTTGGGTTACTCTAGAGCTAGTCATCCGGTGGACTAGAGATCGGTTTAATCTGATAGGCTCCTTTTACATGTTGCTTGTTTGTTCCTTCTTCATGGACCCCGATTCGGCAATCTTGCCGATACGGTTATGCTTATACATGTAGCAAGTATCTATAGATCTGTTAGATAATTATGTGCTTTTAGCTCTTTATTGCTAGATTGTATCATGCGGTGGATTGATCTAGTAGCAAGGAGTGGTGTAAATTCATAGTGAGTGGTATCATGCGGTGGATTAGCTTGCTTGGGTTTATGCTCGACGGGTTTATGAAGGCTAGACGTGCGGCAGACTAGTTGGAGTAGCCTATGCATGTGTTGTTTAGTAGATTTATATTTATAAGTTACTTATTCTTAATTTTTAGTGCTTGATGATGCTTTAAACATGAGATGTAGTTTGATATGCTTTAATGATTTAATCTTGTTCAAACATGTCTTCATTTACCGTATTCGGCTAGTTTGTTCTGTTTACATCGTTATGTTACTTTAGCCGAATGAACTGCATCCCGTTGTTGGCGATAGCTTCCATAGCTATGTGTCGTCGTAAGTGGCTTCGGGCCGTAAAGATGGAACTGTCTGGTCTCACCCAAAGACGTTCCAGTTATGATCTTACCGTTTTATCCCTTGTCGATTTTCAGGTCAAATCGATCGGCACGCCACCGGATTCGTACGCCGGCACCCGATTGAAGCTAGGCTTTCCGGCTTGCTGTGTGTGAGACGCAGGGTGGTCACATTTTGCGTCAACAGATATTGTCAAGGAAAAGGAGTGCAAGAAGCTTTCAATGAAAGTAGCAATACTTGAGAAAGCCCTAGGTGAGCTTATGACCACTCATGAGTGTCTAGTGGAAGACCATGAGAAACTTGGTGAAGCTCATTCTAAGCTTGAAAAGGCTCACTCACTTCTTCTTGAGCAACAAGCAAAGAAAGTGGTAGTTGCATCTTGTGATATAGGTCTTGCTTGTGACATCATTGATGATTCTTCATGTCAATCTATCATCAATGCAAATGCTAACCCTTCTTGTAGCACATCATCCACCACCACCACCGACTCTATCTCCACTACTAGTGATGGCTTCACTTGTGATGCTACACTAATGGTTGAGAATGAGACTCTCAAGAAGGAGGTGGATGAGCTCACTCATGCCTTAGGCAAAGCCTATGGTGGTGAGGCCCGCTTGCTAAAGTACTTGGGTAGCCAAAGGTTCTCTCTTAATAAGGAGGGATTGGGCTATACCCCCAAGAAGGGGAAGTCGGCCTTTGCAACTCCAAAGCCTAGCTTTGTGAAGAGCAATGGTCGGTTTTGCTATAGATGCAAGCAAGTTGGGCACCTAGAGCAAAATTGCAACAAGAAGCAACAAAACAAGAAACTTGTCAATGCTTTATCTTTTGATTCTTGTTATGTGCTTACCAAGGGTATGAAAGGTGTGCAAGCTAAGTTTGTTGGTACACCCATTGTTGGCCCAAAGAAGAAGGCTATTTGGGTACCAAAGAGCTTAGTTACTAACCTACAAGGACCCAAGCAAAAATGGGTACCTAAGCTTCATTGATTTGCTTGTAGGTGAACTATAAATCCGGAGGAAGGCATTGGATTATTGATAGTGGGTGCTCTCAACACATGACCGGCACATCAAGAATGTTTGATTCAATTGAGAAGAATGATAGTGGCATTGAGTCAATCACTTTTGGCAATAATAAGAAAAGCAAGGTTGTTGGTTTGGGCAAGATTGCAATATCAAATGACATGAGTGTCTCCAATGTGTTGCTAGTTGAAAGCTTGGATTTCAATCTTCTCTCGGTGGCACAAATTTGTGATCTAGGCTACAAGTGCATCTTTGGGGCAAATGATGTTGAGGTAGTTTCTCTTGATGGCTCCAACTTGGTGTTCAAAGGCTTTAGATATGAGAATCTCTATCTTGTCGACTTCAACACTAGTAAAGCTTCTTTGACAACATGTTTGATATCAAAATCAAGCTTGGGTTGGCTTTGGCATAGAAGGCTTGGACATGTTGGCATGAAACAATTGAAGAAGCTCACACAACACAATCTTGTTGAAGGCTTGAAAGATGTTGAATTTGAGAAAGATAAGTTGTGTAGGGCTTGTCAAGCCGGGAAGCAAGTTGGAAGCTCACATCCAAAGAAGAGTATAATGAGTACATGCAAGGCATTTGAGTTGTTGCACATGGATTTGTTTGGCCCAACTACATACACAAGCATTGGTGGCAACAAGTATAGATTTGTCATAGTGGATGACTTCACAAGATTCACATGGGTATTCTTTCTTAGTGACAAGAGTGAAGTGTATGACACCTTCAAGACCTTTCTCACTAGAGTTCACAATGAGTTTGACATGAGAATCAAGAAAGTGAGAAGTGACAATGGGAGTGAATTTAAGAATACAAGAATGGAAGAATTGTGTGATCACTATGGCATTGGTCATCAATTCTCGGCCAAATATACTCCACAATCAAATGGCCTAGTTGAGAGGAAGAATAGAACATTGCTTGATATGGCTAGATCAATGCTTCATGAGTACAATGTTAGCCAATCATTTTGGGATGAAGCAATCAACACGGCATGCTACTACATCAATAGGCTCTATTGTCATACTTTGCTAGAGAAGACCCAATATGAGCTACTTCATGGAAGAAAGCCCAACATTGGCTACTTTAGAGTGTTTGGTTGCAAATGCTACATCTTGAGAAAGGGCACTAGATTGGGGAAGTTTGAAAAGAGATGTGATGAAGGATTCCTACTCGGTTATTCAACTACAAGCAAGGCTTATAGAGTTTGGAACAACTCAAGTGGCATTCTAGAGGAAGTCCATGATGTGCAATTTGATGAAACCAATGGGTCACAAGATGAAGAAGAAAATCTAGAAGATGTTGGTGGAACTCAATTGGTTGAAACTATGAAGAACATGGACATTGGTGACATAAGAGCAAAGCAAGTGGTTGATGTGCAAGATAATAAAGATGAAGTGCTCAATTCTCCATTGAAGCAAACTAGCAATGCTCAATTATAAGATCACGGTGCTAGTTCATCAAATGAAGACAAGTCAAGTGATCAACCAAGCTCAAGCAATCAAGTGCAAGTGCTACAACCACAACATGTTGCAAGAGATCACCCAATTGATAGTGTCATTGGTGATATTAGAAGTGGTGTGCAAACAAGATCAAGAGTGGCTATGATTTGTGAATATGCATCATTTGTGTCAACCAAAGAGCCAAAGAAAATTGAGGAAGCTTTGGATGATGCCGATTGGATCATGGCAATGCAACAAGAGCTCAACAACTTCCCAAGAAATGATGTGTGGGAGTTAGTTGAGAGGCCGAAGGATCACAATGTCATTGGAACCAAATGGGTTTCCAAGAACAAGCAAGATCAAGATGGTGTTGTGATTAGGAACAAAGCAAGACTAGTTGCACAAGGCTATACTCAAGTTGAAGGTCTTGACTATGATGAAACATATGCTCCCGTGGCAAGATTGGAGGCAATAAGGATTCTATTGGCTTATGCATGTGCCCACAACATCAAGTTGTATCAAATGGATGTCAAGAGTGCATTTCTCAATGGGATCATCAATGAGCTAGTATATGTTGAGCAACCTCCCGGTTTTGAAGATGAGAAGAAGCCCGACCATGTGTACAAGTTGAAGAAGGCCTTGTATGGCTTGAAGCAAGCACCTAGAGCATGGTATGAGAGATTGAAGACTTTTCTTCACTCCAAGGGGTTCACAATGGGCAAGGTTGATACTACTCTATTCACCAAGAAGATTGGTAATGATCTCTTCATTGTGCAAATCTATGTTGATGATATCATCTTTGGATCAACCAATCAAGCATATTGTGAAGAATTTGGTGAAATGATGGCAAAAGAGTTTGAGATGTCCATGATTGGTGAACTTAGCTATTTCCTTGGTCTTCAAGTCAAGCAATTGAAGAATGGGACATTTGTGAGTCAAGCGAAATACATAAGGGACATGTTGAAGAAGTTTCGGATGCAAGATGCAAAGCCAATCTCAACTCCAATGGGCACTAATGGAAATATTGATAGTGATTTTGATGGCAATATGGTGAATCAAAAGGAATATCGGTCTTTGATGGGAAGCCTACACTATGTCACCGCATCAAGGCTGGATGTCATGTTTAGTGTTTGCATGTGTGCTAGATATCAAGCCTCACCTAGAGAGAGTCATCTCACGGCCGCAAAAAGAATATTGAGGTAGTTGAAGCAAACAAGAGATGTTGGACTATGGTATCCCAAGGGGTCAAAGTTTGAATTGATTAGATATTCGGACTCCGACTATGGTGGTTGCAAGATCAATAGAAAGAGCACAAGTGGTACATGTCAACTTCTTGGAAGATCACTTGTGTCATGGTCCTCAAAGAAACAAAATAGTGTGGCAATCTCTACCGCCGAAGCCGAATATGTTAGTGCGGGGAGTTGTTGTGCACAATTGCTTTGGATGAAGTCAACTTGGAAAGATTATGGCATCAACTTCAAGAATGTGCCATTGTTTTGTGATAATGAAAGTGCAATCAAGATGACACAAAACCCGGTTCAACATGGAAGAACAAAGCACATTGACATAAGGCATCACTTCATTAGAGATCATCAACAAAAGGGTGACATTTCCATTGAAAGTGTGGGCACCGATGATCAACTTGCCAACATACTCACCAAGCCACTTGATGAAAGAAGGTTTTGCAAGCTAAGTAATGAGTTGAACATTCTTGATTTCTCAAACATGTGTTGAATGCACCCCATCACTACTTGACATGCCTCTCCTTCGACAATGCAAGGTACCATTGTGTGACATGTCATTCATGCTTAGGATTATACTTGTGGTAGCACATGTAGACATACAAGGTGCATTTGGAGCATTCATGATAAATCAAATGTGTTTGATGTATATATGTTTACCACTATTGCTTCTATGCTTTATTTGATCTAGTGGTGACATATGACATGTTTATGGGCTTGCAATCCTAGTGTTGAATCTAGAATATTTGCTACAAGTGTCTAATTCAACATAGGCAAGATAACCCTTGTCATGAGGTGTGAAGAAGCTTGTCTTTGGTTCAAACCGAATTAAATGTCTTTGACAAGTGATCTAGATTGAATCAAATTTGACTAAAGTTTTGTTTACTCCATCAAAGTCATTTTCTCTCCACAATTTGATCCCATTTTTGGGCAATTGTTGACAAAGGGGGAGAGAAAAAGATGATTGAACATGATAAAGGGGTAAATAAAATTTTGATGCACACAAGAAGGGGGAGCAAGCTCATGAACAAAGTTGTTGCATTTGTTTGTGTATTCTCATATGACTTGCTCATGGCACCTAGTTAAAGTTTTTATACAAGTAGTGTCTCCTTGCTTGTGTGGTGCAATGCTAGTATAGGACTTGCTTGGTGAAATGATCTACTAGCATGCATAGGTTGTGATCTCACGAGGTTCTTGAGTTTTTGATGGATGTCTAGTTACCATATGGTGCTAAGGATGGTGTAAATTGCAACTCCGATTGGTATCGCGCTTCAAAGGTCCATTTCTTACACCTTAGCATCATTTTGGTAGAATTACTCTCCCCACACTTCTATCCATGCATATGTGCAAAGCTTAAAATCCAAACTTTATGCACATATGTAGGGGGAGCTAATGCTACCAAAACCGAACTTGCTATAGTTGTCCAAATCCTTCTTGTGAGCTTAAAGATTGGACAAGTATGACAAGTTCAAAACTTTTATTATCAAAATCATCTTTGTTGAGGGTTGTCATCAATTACCAAAAAGGGGGAGATTGAAAGTCCCTAGTTTGGTTTTGGCTAATTGATGAAACCTAGGACTAACCTTGTTTATCTAAGTTGTTGATTTAGAGAAAGGTTGTCCACATGATGAGCATATTGAATGTGAAGCATGACACTTGTCATGTGACCAAATGATGAAGATCAAGATGAGACTTGGCTCCATGGACCGGTTGTGAAGGTGAAGGGCTAGTCGAGGCTTCGAAGCGAAGGACCATGCGATGGTGAAGCTTGGGCAAGACTAGGCGCCGATGGACCGATGCACGGTGGAGAGCAAGTGAAGTTGAGATCGATGGATCGAGACGGTCACATGTTGGTGTGAAGCGTTCAGATCATATGAGAGGAACAAAATGGGCTCAAGGCAAATGTATAACCGATAGGGCCATTTTGTTTTTGCACCCAAGACACCATAGAGGGTGTGAGTGGTTTAGGATCGATAGCCGCACTATTAAGAGGGGAAGTCTTATCGGCTATTCGACGCACGGGTGCCACTAGGTGAATTCATGAAGTGCATTGCATGTAGGGCCTAGTGAGCTAACCAAATCCTTTGAAAATGATTGTGAAAGGCTAACACACAAGCACATGGAGTTGTACACTTGATGGTGTTGGCACATTTGCAAAGGAGTAGAGAAAAGAGAAGAAGTTGGAGAAGGTTCCGTGAACTCTTGTGTTGGAAATGAGAGTCGGTGGTTCTTGGATTGGAAAACTGTTTTGATCCTTAATATTTGGGATCATGAGGATATGTTGGTTGCATAGTCCTCTGAATAAGCTTTCCAACGAGCCCAAGAACATCGAAAACGGAGTTCGGAGCTAAGAGATATGCCCAGTTGAATGTGGAGTGGTCTGCTGCCCTCGAGAGCGACGGACGCGTCCGGAGCTATGCGTCTCACGCGTTCGGCGCACACAAAACTGAGAGTTCGATGGTGGGCAGCGAAAATAGGCTCTCTGGGTAGCGTCCGGCGAGCATAGAACGCATCCGGCGCTCACTTTTTGGGCGTCCGGCGCTCCTAACGACTAGTTTTCAGCAGGACGCGTCCGGCGCTAGCATAGGACGCGTCCGGCGCGTGTTTTTCGGCTGCCCGAGCTGCCCAACGGCTAGTTGTTTGAGTTGAGGCTATAAATAAAGGGATGGCCGGGCTTGGCTCCCTCTCTTGGCTTCTCAACTCATTCATTCATACTTGTGAGCTGAAGAAACACTCTCCCTCTCATCTCTCTTGCTTGATTGATCATCCGAAGTGAGATTGAGAGATCACCTAGTGCATTGCATTGCTTGAGGGCATCTAATGGCACCTGTGGGTGGTTTTGCCGGTGGATTTCTTGTTACTCTTGGAGAGTACCGCTCCTAGCCAGCTTGGAGATTGTTGGAGGCGTTGGCAAGTGAAGGTGATTGTTCTTGGCCACCTCCGGTTGATTTGTGAGAGGTTGAGCTCACCTCGTGGGGATCACGAAGAGCATCCTAGTGGAATCCGCGTGTCGTTGAGTACCTCGCTTGAGAGTGGGTCTTGCGGTGCTTTGCGGGGCGAGCCTTGAGGGGCTAGTGACTTGAGGGTCACACCGAAGAACCATCTAGGTGTTGGTCGACACAACCGGTGACTAGCTTGGCGGTGCCCAAGTGAACACCGGGTGAAAAAAACAATTGTGTTCATCTTTGTTCCCGGTGATTGGTCTTCGATTGTGTGTTGCCATTGCGATTGATTGTTCATCTCCTTGGTGATTGGCAACCTCGACTCAACACGTCGGTATAACAAGCTCCTACCCTCTCTTGCATTACAATTCTTACATTCCCGCAAAGTAGAATTGCTTGTGTGGTTGGCCGCGTACCACTTTTTGTGTAGCTTAAAATCACGTGGGTTAGAATTGTTTGTGTGGTCGGTCGGGAACCACTCTTTGTGTAAACTAAATCCCGTGGGTAGAATTCTTGATCACTAGTGGTAGCTCTTGTGTGTACTAGTGATCACCTACTAGAATTGTTTGGATAGGAGGCTTGCAACACCTAGTAGGCTAAGCATAACTTGCATTCCGCCGTTTGTGTATCTAACGAAGTTTGCTTAGTGAGCTTGTAGAAATTTTTATAGGCTATTCACCCCCCCCCCCCTCTAGCCATCTAGGTCCTTACAACCGGGAGCAAGCAACGGTTGCCGCGGCTAGCGCGGACAGGAGAGGCGTGGCTCATCCTACCGGCGCAGATCTGAGGACGGCTCACCTCCATGGACGCGAGCTCTGCCCGCCATGGCCTGGCCTGCCCTTGCCGGTGGCAGAGGTGAACGACGGGGATGGGGACGAACGCACTGGGACATCAGCGCCATCGAGCCGGATGCGAGTGGTGCGGGGCGGGCGGTGACGAGAAACGGAAAACAGAGCCCTCAGTGGCTGGCGCAAGCCTGGCTAGAGGAGAACGACCGATTTGGTCGTTCGTCCCTAGCCTGGCTAAGGGGTCACTTTTGGCCAGGTCTAGCCAGCCCACGTAGGATATGCAGGTAACCAAATATGTGAAATTTGGCCTCAAACTGGCCTGGCTGGAGATAGCCAGGGAACCAAACACATCTCATGTGATCATGTCCCTGTCACCGAACGTCATGCATGATGTGCGTCCTGGAGCGCCTCACCGCAGGCGAGGACCTGGCGAGGCTGCAGTGCACGTGGAGGCTGCTGAGCAGCGTGGTGGAAGACGGTCACGCTCCAACAGCTCCGGAGCTCCAGCGTTGAGAGAGCGGTGATCGGCTGGAGGTGGAGGTACGCGCTGGCCTGGCACTTGGCACTGGCAGCGTATCCTCCGGACCAGCAAGTGCTTGTGCTTTGTCGACGTGGACGACGACGACGACCCCATTGCGCCGTCAGCACATAGAAGAAGAAGATGGCGGCGGTGGTGGTGACAACCACGACGGCGTTGCTCCGCTGCCAGCTAGCATGTTGCCTGATGTCTGATGACGGTCTGCCGGAGGAGCGGCTGGAGAGGATTGCGAGGGGAAAGAGTGCGTTGGCGCAGTGGCGGACGCAGGAACTGAAAATTGGGTGTACAAATTCATCTATGCACATACAAAACCAGACCACTGTGACGTATGTAAAACTAAATATCCACCAATTCAAAGAAAAAGTTCTAGATCGTGGATCGGAGGAAAAAAACATGGCCTTTTAACTCTTATTTGAATCAAACATATAGTATTTGGTCTACTTGTATGTATGATACACGTAATGCATAGTAGTATTATAAATTTTTTGACAAAAAACGGCGACTGTTGAAGAAGCGGCCCGCTGCTGATGAAGCGATCATCTCGCCGTCCTCTCGCTACCGATGGAATCAACGGTGATGCAATAATGCAATGCAATTGCAAGCAACTGCATATAGACACAGTCATACAGACAAAATTTAAACAGCTAGGACAACCGTGCATGTTATTTTATACTATAAAAAATGCAACAATGCAATGCAATATTGTTTTTAGCTATTTTGCACTAGAAAATACATAGGCGACCCACCTAAGCACGGACCTGGACCGAGCCCAGCCCGAAAACAGAGACCTGAGCAGACCCTTGGGATGGTCATGGATATGATTTTTTTCGGCCCGAAATAACCAGTATTTTTTAGACCCGACCCTGGTCCGGCCCACAAAATGCTCAGAAGTATCCATTTGACAATATCACATATCAGAAAAAAAATGATGCTACACGATCACCACATAGGGACATCACAACATCATTTGATGGTGTGGATGGTGGCCCCACACATACCTAATGGAAAAAGTAGCTCCGCAATTGGATTGAGAGACGCTAGAAAAGGACATCACGCAACATCAGAGATGCTATGGACAGTTGCCTCACACATACCTGATGGGAAAATAATCTCTCCATCATTGACTCAAAAGGGCCCCAATATTAGACCTTTGAACCATCTACATAGTTATCCACTGTCTTTGTATCATTTGAGCTATCCTTTGTGGCCAAGACGTTTTATTTCTCGGCCATGTGAATGAGAGATCTAGTCTACAAATTGGTAGTCACCGTTCCGTGCAGGGACCGGAAGATTTTTTAAGATACTTTGTTAACTTGATGTAATATTCTTGAAATTTAATACTTCATCCATTCTAAAATAAGGCATCCGATCCAAGTAATTTTTTTTAAAAAAAAATGAGAAGACTGACAAAGGGCCATCTCTTACTAAATATGATGGAAGAAATAGTTCAATTGTTACTAGTGTGTTCCAAATTGTAGTTTGTTTAACTTTTTTATCCTAACTTTGACCACTCGTCTTATTCAAAAATTTATGTCAAATATCATTTCTTTTATTATGGCTTGATTTAGTAACAAAAGATCTTCAAGAATGACTTAAATTTAATCATATTTCTACAAATTTTTTGAATAAAACGAGTGATCAAAGTTGAGATAAAAAAATCAAATGAACTAAAATTCGGAACAGAGGGAGTACTTTATTTAATTTCCGGCGGATTGATTTGGTTGGTGGGAATTTTAAAAGGCTTAGTATTTGCATATTGCTCAAACGAAAGAGATTTTGTTAATTATTTGTTAAAGAAGACAGAGGAGAGAGAGGGGCATGTCGGAAAAAGCTCGGTTCTTTTGGCCCTCAAAAAATCTCATCTATGACCGTCCCATGCTCAACTAGGCCAACGGGTTTAATTTGGTCATCCAAGATTTTTTTTGAGAAGGAACATCTATTCAATCTAGGTGTATTATACCAGCTCTTTTACAGACAGAAATCCAAATAAAAAGAAAATTACAAAGAAGTTCACAATTCCTGTTCATCTTCCTCGAAGCCTTCAGAGATCCATCCGCCACCGCCATCGAAGCCGCATACCAATCGTCGTCAGGCACCACAGCCAAACTCCACAGGGTGGAGGCCGCAGAGGAGGACTTACTTCTCGGCGAATCAACCGACGTTGCCTCCCAGGCGCTTCGGCCAACTCCTGTACCCACGACGCATCCTTCGATTCCATTCCCGGCAACCCGAGCAGAGCTCAGGTTTTCACCAAAGAACATCTTCCTCGAGATTAACAGGGTCAACAGCATCATCACCTGAAGAAGACAACGATCCGCCAGCCCTCGACTCCAAGAGAGGTCTCCCCAGCCTCTCCGTTGACATCGGAGTAGATCGCCATCGGAGAACGGAAGAGACTGGAAGAAGTTATTCCACTGCGCCGCCGCGCTTCCGCATCGCCGGCGTCGCCAGGACAACCAAGCTGCAAAGGAGCCACGCTCCTCCGGCAAAACCTAACTCCGCCGTCGAACATCGACGGCGAGCAAAACCTAGACCTAGAACTCGACTAAGACCCTATGACGACAGAAAAACTGTAAACGAGACGGACCCCCGCTCCGCGTCACCACCGACAGCGAGGCCAGAGGCGAGGGAACGGGGCCCGCAAGGGGTGGTGGTGACGGCAGCGCCTCTCGGTGGTGGTGGCGGCGGCGGCACCCCTAAACCCTAGGCGGTTACATCCAAGATTGACAACCCTTGCGTAGATATGTTCATAAGAGTGAGTGTGTATGCGTGTTAACATCTATGTAATCTAAAAAAAGGATGAAGTATTATCTTCCTTTATCGAGTTTATCCAATCCAAACAATCTACTCCATTACAATTACAATACAGTACATGACTAATAAACAGATACTATATCTAGACTAGATCGGCTTTGTGGAAACAGTGAACTTGTTACAACATGCATATATAGTACTACCGGTAATAACTAACTGGTCCCTGAACCACTTTATTTCTGAGATTAATTCAGCATGCATATATAGTACTACCGGTAATAACTAACTGGTCGCCAGATTTGTTCTAAATAAACTGGCCATGCGTGAAACCTGAATAATACTTGTCACTGGCTTGGTTCTTTGGCGTGCGACTAATCGCCTTCAGTGAAACGACGATGACAGGGTACTTGGTCTTCACTTTCTGCAGGTGCACGGCGACATTCTTGGCATACAGCTCGAAGAGGTCGTCGAGTAGGTGCTCGCCGAAGTGGTGCGCGATGAGGGGCCCGATGACGGCCCTGATGCACTTGGCGACGTTGACGCCACTCCGGACGCCGTCGAGCACGAGGTCGCCGTCGTCCATGTCGTCGTGCGGATCCCAGTTGGACTCGAAGAGCTGGATGTGGGTGATGTCGAACGCCTGGCTCTGCCTGATCACGTCCCTCACTTCGTCCACCGACGGCGCGTAGAACGGCAGGTTGAATGAGTCCAGCTTCTCCTTCTCCACACGGCCCTGACATTGTTAGGGTTCATCAGTTCAGTTCAGGATTTCCACTGATGGATGATGTCACAACAGAACAGAGCAGACCTGTTTGACGAGGGACTGAAGAGACTGCGCGAGGAGGCCCCACATGTAGCTGACCTCGCCACGGAGGACGTCGTTGTTCTTCCTGCCGAGGAACGCCAGCACCATCTGGCCCCCGGCCACGAGTTCCCTGTGGCGCAGCCTGAGGAACAGCGAGAAGTCCTCCTGGAACTGCCGCCGGTACAGCTCCACCACCGGCGGCGGCGTGGTCTCCCAAATGTACATGTTGCCCTCGTTGAGGACGGCGCCCCCGGCGAGCTCGTCGGGGACCTTGGAGCGCCACATGAGGCAGTAGGAGGAGTGGAAGAGGTGGACGCTGCGGTCCGGGAACAGCCGGGTGTAGAAGGAGCCCGGCAGCCCGGCGACGTAGTACGGCGGCAGCGCGTCACCCCTGTCCTTGACGGACAGCTTCTTGAAAAGCTCCAGCGACTGGAACACGAGGTTGAAGTCGTTCCCAGGCAGGTCGTTCAGGAAGAACTGCACGTGCGTCGCCGGCGGTTGGGTTCCGGCGACGGCGGACATCATCGTTGCCAGTTCGTCTCGGCGGTCGGCGATGGCTCCGAGCACCTCGGAGACGACGAGCAGCGTGTTGGGCCCCGACGAGCAGCCGAGGTCCGCGACGACCATGGCGCCACCGCCTGAGGAGAGCGACGACGCGTGCGCCGCCGCCACGGCCTTGTGCAGCACCGGCCTCGTCTTCAGTATGGATTTCTCCTGAGGAACTTGTATGCTATAAGTGAGCATAGTGTTGAGACGAGCATGCATGCATGCATATGCGGCCATGCATACATACATACAGGTCCAGTGGTCCTGCACAGTCGACATGAATATGATGTAGAAGAAGCACCGTGGCCGGCCGGTATGGTACCTGAAGCCTGGAGTTGGAGGCGTAGCTATCCTCGCCGTCGCCTCGGCTCATGTGGAGGTCGCGCTCTACCTTCATGGTCATGGCTACTAGCTTCACTAACGCCAGGTGCTGTGCTGATGATGAGTGAGAAGCTTGCCTGCTTGCTTATCGCTCCTCTGTGTGGTAGTTTGAATTGCAGAGCAGGACAGGGGAGGGCTTCTCAATTTATAGGTCCAGCCAGCCAATCAGCTAGCACTCAGCACAAGCTGAAAATTATCACTGGTAACCCAAACTGACGTCGCTTTTAGGTTTTACCTTTTCCCTCCCCACCAGTGCCCATCCTACGTGTTTTTGGCGTTCAAATTGGATGCAGCTTCGTCATGCCTTCCATTATCCAAGTGGACCCTGCTCATTGGTGGTGTCTCTTCCCAACCTCCTATCATATCATTATCATATTATCGCCATGTAGTATATATTAGTAAGAAACTCAAAAATGTTTTATTATATGATTATAAATAGAATCCACACGCGTGTTTGCAGTTGTTCCTTGCCGCGTCGCATAGGAAATGCACATGTTGCAATCGCAATGTTGACCAGCCGTGTGTGAACAGGAAATCACTTTGGTCATTTAGGATTGACCATAATCGGGCGACCAATCTGAATCAAGTGGTGGTGTGATGCAGGTGCTAAACGGAGAAGTTATTTTTTTCAAGCGCATCTATATGTCTTATAAATAAGCTAATCGCTACCATGTTCTATCTCAACATAAAAGACATCCACATGACCATATTATCTTTCACTAATAGCATGCCATGGCACTAATTAACCTCCAACCTCTTATGCAGCTATATATCTTGTTCAGCCGATCGAAAAGTCAGTAGATTTCGGCAAACTCAATAGTGATTTGTTAGAGAAAATAAGCTGAAATCTGCCAGCTTTTTACTGGCTGAACATGACCACAACAGCAAGAGAAAGAGGTTGCATGCAAGAGACAAAAAAAACAGGTTTTTCATTGAATCACTGATGGATCGGATCATCGAGTTGAGTTAGTGGTGAAGATTAGAGAGTACAGGTGTCATGGACTCATGGGAGCAGCTCTTAGTCATCGTACAAGGTGGGTGATGAGCTTGGTCCTTGATTCTTCATCACCAATCTAAGTATATTCTAGGTGCTTTTTGTTAGTGAAGGGGTCGTTAATTAGTATGTTCGAAAAGGTGGAGTTGCAGATCGTCCTTGCAAGCATGCATGGATGACTATTGCATAATATAAGTAATTAACTAATAATAATTATCTTAACATCTTGTTTTCTTATTAGAACGGTCTCAATATTGAAAGTTACACCAACTCTATATGAGTCATGAAATTCATTGTCTATAAAACAATAGAATGAAACTACGCACATGCAACGCACGATTTTAAAAAAAAGGTGTATTTATCCAAGATTTATTTAATTTTGCATAATGTGATAATCTTGAAAATAAAATGTCATGGAACTCTCCACTGAGAGTGGTCTTAGAGTTGTTTTGTGGTTGTCCTCTATCATTGTGTGTGTTGGTGGTGGTGGTGTATGTTGTAAAGCCATGTGTTGTGGTTGTCTTGTGTCATCGTGGTGTGTTGTCCTCTTTCTAAGTGGTAATTTATATTACCACTCCAGTGTGAGAGCAATATCTATAGGTGGGGAATCCTTCAAACCATCTAGAAAATCTCGCTTTACTAGTTTCACTTTTTGATAGCTTGTTTTTTTTTCACGAAAGATAAAGATTGCTCACGAAATAGACCCTTCATCAAAGACAAAGATTGCTCATGAAACAAGCCTGGACAAGAAAAGAAAAAACCCTTTTTTTTCTTGGAAAAAACACGTTACCAACGGATTCGCTCGTAGATGTGCCAACGCCCAAATAAACATGGAAGGGAAATATCTAGTAGAAGGAAGAGGCACGCAATCGGCTATGGCGGGAAGATTATAACTTTTTTTAGAACACAACTCTTTATTAAATAGAATGGAGAGCAAAATTAAAAATGCCTTTAGGCGGTAATGTCAACCAAACTCTTCTACCCAAAGCAAAAGATACAAACCCTCTAGTTATAGAGTGAGAATCCACATTGGATGTTCTACTGTCATGAATAGCAAGGACTCAAGAGATCTCATTCTTTCCCTAATATATTTTTTGAGTGATCTGGCCATATGATTGGAAGCAGTCTCCTTTGAAGCTACTGACTTTTTTTTTTCTTGAACACGACTTCAGGTGTATTTCATTAAGAAGAAATAGCATGTAACAAACAAACATTGTTCGGGTGAGCTACCAGGATAAAAAGGTTCACACACCCTGCGAACTTTACTTAGCATCAGGTCTTCTGTCAGAGCAAGCTCCTCTCTGCAGGAGGAAAGATGACAATTAGTCCAGTAGAGTATGGTACTACTCGACAAGCTAATCCAACCTTTTAGCTGGCAGGTGAGGTAAAAAGATTAAAGAAAATAAGAAAACATGATAAAAATGCTAAAATTCTAAATCTTGAAGCAATTCGCATGTTTCCTGTTTTTTGAAAGACAAAGAAATTAAGTCCTAAATCATGTGAGGCGCGCATATTGAGTCCTAAAATTTAAATTTCTCCTTTCTCTACTAGTGTTCATAGCATCTCTCTTCTGTGCCTATATGGATTAGAGAAGAGTGTTACATTAAAGTTCGTTCGATTCCAAACAAATGCATATTGGACAAAAAACTCTAAGGCCCGCATACTTATATACATGTCAATTAGCAGTATATTTCCAGGTGTCGTACAAATTTGATCCCAGGATAAATAAATCGAAACGAAACGCGCACGACAATGGCCGTTAATTAAATAAATAAATCTCCCAACCACAGGTTGTTAGGAACACATGGAAGTCTCCCAACCACAATTCGTTAGGAGCACATGGATAATGTTTGGGTCAGTCTATAAATACGTGTTATAGAATGAACAAACAAAGAGATCAGCTAGCCACAAAGACAAATAATTAGATCGGTTAAGTATGTACGTACTAGATATATACGAACTTGATGCAGCATATATACTGGTCTAAGAGACTAGCTAAGACCAAGTGTGGAAGCATGTACGCATGGATGAATAGGTAATACTAGCTTTTTTAGGGTAAATGAACAGGCAATACACCATGTTCGTTTGATCTACCAGCGCTACCAACCAGCGATTTTCTCTCACAACAAATCAGCAGCAGCGAGAATCAGTCAGCTAAAAAGGACCATTTAATTTGGTTAATTGCACACGCGGAAGCTACGGGATCGAGTACTAGCAGTGCATATCTATATATACTGGCGATACATGAACGAGCTTGGTGTGTACGTATTTTGTGGTACACGGTAATTATACTATACGTTCGTACTCGGTATATATCGATCAGTAATTAAGGTGTTAATCATACATTTTTATATATTTAAATATTTGCATGCCGTATAAGCCTTCCAACCAGAGCGTGGCTGCGGTCCCTGCGGATGGACGGAGACCGGCGCCGGCCGACCCCGTACGATGTGCCACCTCTACCTGCGACGTCGTCGTCCTCGGCGCGTGCATCAGCATCATTAGTACGTTTTAAGCATGCGGCAGCCGCGTTTACATTGTTAGTAATTGCATTGCATTCTTTAAGGAGAAATAGTCCTGCAGGGTCCGTCTTGTCGTGTGTCGCGTCGCGTCCTAGACGATAGTCTGCATGACTAGCTAGTGTCGTGTGTCGCGTCGCGTCCTAGACGATAGTCCTAGACGTCCGTCGTGTGTCACCGCTGCAACGCCAGCAATGACGGGGCGGCGGCCTCCGTCGCCCCGGCGTCCGGCAAAATCAATGAGCTAGTCAGCCGCACGTACTATGGATGCAGGAGAGACATGTATGCAGATGCAGATGCAGCCGAGACCGATGGAAACGCGCGTGTACGGTCTGGATCCATCCGTGATCCCGTAAACCCTTTATTACTCCTGTTGCTGTCGTCTGTCGTACGTATGTACGTGTCTATTTATCGCCTTGTTTAGATCTTTCAAAAAATTAAAAACTTTTTAAAATTCTCTATCACATCGAATCTTTAGAAATATGGGCTACAAAATTAATTATAAGATGAATCATTTAAGCCTAGTTAGCCCATAATTAGATAAGAATTGCCATATACAAACACAAGTGCTCCAATACTTTTTAGCAAAAAATTTTGCCAGGCATCTCCAACCGTTTCCTAAATGACTTGTCATCCTTCGAAATTTGGCAAAACAAGCCAAAATCATTCTCCAACAGTTTGCCAAAGTCATTTGCCAAATTTCGCAACTTGGCAAATCCTCCATCCGCACGCGGATCCGACTTGCCATCCCTCGCGAGCGGCCGACGCTACACTTCCATCCTGCTCTGCTCCGTCGTCACGAGGCTACCCGTCGCGAGGTCGTCAGTCGCCAAGCTCGGACTGACTCCCCCAGCGGCCTGGCCAACGGTGCGCCGCCCCTCCGCGGGCCGCAGCGGTGACGGTCTACTCCGTCCCGTCAAGATGTAGAAGGAGATGGATAATTGCACAATTTTATTACACTTTCTGGATCCTAATGCAAAATGCGAGGCACATAGATTTATATATATGTCCTTGGTTATATTGTCAAAAGTCTAGGGTTCCTGATGTAAAATTGTATTAACGGGCTTTTCGTTTCTTGGGCGGGGCTCTTCGTTCGCTTAGCGGGGCTCTTCATTTCTTAGTGGAGCTCTTCGTTCGCTTAGCGGGCCTCTTTGTTTCTTAGCGGTTTTTTTTTTTATTTTACCAAGTTGAAATGAAAAAATCTTAGAGAGAGTCTATTTTTTCACTTGCCATATATTTTAGCAAGTTACCGAATCATGATTTTTACCAAGTAAAATTTAGTAAACTGTTGGAGATGCTCATAAGGCCCAATTAATAAGTATAAAACAACGACGAACCGTATACACGCGTCTTCGATCCATGCGGTCGTGTGCAAGCAACAAATACTAATGTTTCACTATCAAATCATTCAAACCAACAGAGATAAAAAAGATCATTCAAAACGAGAGAGAGAGAGAGAGAGAGAGATGTTTCTTCACTGATGATGTGCTACGTTTCACTCATTATCAATCAAAACAACAAGCAGAGAAAGAGGTACAGGCAAGAGACAAAAGCAGATGTTTCATTGAATCACCCATGGATCATCGATGCCGTGAGCGCCGTTACGCCAGCGAGAATGACGCAGCGAGCAGATGTCGCGTGCGACCGAAGTCTCTCTCTCCTATCGGCTGGTCAGCTGGACCTGTTACAGTGTTATTAGTATTACATTGATGACTTTGTTATTCTTAGGATCTTGCTTAATTAGCCAACACTAACTCAACTCAACGTGAAGATTAGTACGTGTCATGGGAGCCGCTCTTAGTCGTCGTACAAGGTGGGTGATGAGCTTGGTCCTTGATTCCTCACCAATCTAAATATGCTCTAGGTGCTTTTTGTCAGTGAAAGGGTCGTTAGAGCATCTCCAAGAGTTTGCTAAAACTCAAGTGTATAAAACATATGGCAAGTGAAATATTGTAGCATCTCCAATAGTTTGCCATTTAGGCTTGGCAAAAATCAAAATAGTAGGCCCACTTGCAACCAATCAACTAGCTAGTGGTTGTATAGCAGCAAACAAGTGGCTGCATGCTCGCCCAAGAAGACCGGCGAGGGGCCACGCCCGCGATGGCAACGCGATGGCAAAACTCCTACCGCGCGCAAATATGCGCGTGAAGGACCGGTGGATGGCAAGCTGGAAAAATTTGCCAAGCCATATGCCAAACTATTGGACCTTGATTTTTCTAGTTTTGCCAAAAAAAACAAGGATAGCAATGAGTTTTGGCAAACTCTTGGAGATGCTCTAGTTGTATGTTCGAAAAGGTGTTGCAAGCATGCATGGATGATTATTGCATAATAAACTTAGTAATAGTAATTACCTTAGCATCTTGTTTTCTTATTAGAACAGTCTCAGTAGTGGGAGCTTCCATCTGCATTTATAGGCTACTTATAGCTAGTCATTGTTGATGGCATGGCAATGTCTTTGATTAAGATGATATAGGAAGTGGGTTTCTTGACACAATAACTAACTCTAATGTGTCGCTGAATTAGATGTCTATAGAACAATAATACAATAAAACTATGCATTGATGACGGGTGTCATCCAAGATTAATTTCATTTTACAATGTGTGATAATCTTGAAAATAAAATGTTATGAAATTCTCCATTAAGAGCGGTCTTAGAGTTGTTTTGTTGTCCTCTGTCTTGTGTGTGTTGGTAGTGGTGGTGTGTGTTGTAAAGCCATAAAACTATACTCATATCCCATATTGAATGTCATTTTAGCTTTTAACCGGTACAACCAGGGATTGTTGATTGGTGAATATAGGTGTGTCCAGGTTCCTTCCACAAACGGTGAACGTAGACATCTACTCTGTTGTCCAGAACGTCAAGAGTTCTAGGACAAAGGAAGTATATGTCAGCGTGTGTGTTGTTGGTGGTTGTCCTCTGTCATCGTGGTGTGTTGTCCTCTTTGAAAGCAGTAATTTGTATGGTGTCTATTTCGCGTGTTGAGAAGGACCCAAACCCCAAGTCCAACACCCAGACAACTAGAGCCCAACCCAAGTAGGCTGGGGACAAGATTCTCAAAAAAAAAAAAAAAAAAAAAAAAAAAAAAAAAAAAAAAAAGTGGTTGTATAGCAGAATCAAAATAAGAGCCCAACCAATCAACTAGCTAGTGGTTGTATAGCAGCAAACAAGTGGTTGCATGCTCGCCCAAGAAGACCGGCGAGGGGCCACGCCCGCGATGGCAACGCGATGGCAAAACTCCTACCGCGCGCAAATATGCGCGTGAAGGACCGGTGGATGGCAAGCTGGAAAAATTTGCCAAGCCATATGCCAAACTATTGGACCTTGATTTTTCTAGTTTTGCCAAAAAAAACAAGGATAGCAATGAGTTTTGGCAAACTCTTGGAGATGCTCTAGTTGTATGTTCGAAAAGGTGTTGCAAGCATGCATGGATGATTATTGCATAATAAACTTAGTAATAGTAATTACCTTAGCATCTTGTTTTCTTATTAGAACAGTCTCAGTAGTGGGAGCTTCCATCTGCATTTATAGGCTACTTATAGCTAGTCATTGTTGATGGCATGGCAATGTCTTTGATTAAGATGATATAGGAAGTGGGTTTCTTGACACAATAACTAACTCTAATGTGTCGCTGAATTAGATGTCTATAGAACAATAATACAATAAAACTATGCATTGATGACGGGTGTCATCCAAGATTAATTTCATTTTACAATGTGTGATAATCTTGAAAATAAAATGTTATGAAATTCTCCATTAAGAGCGGTCTTAGAGTTGTTTTGTTGTCCTCTGTCTTGTGTGTGTTGGTAGTGGTGGTGTGTGTTGTAAAGCCATAAAACTATACTCATATCCCATATTGAATGTCATTTTAGCTTTTAACCGGTACAACCAGGGATTGTTGATTGGTGAATATAGGTGTGTCCAGGTTCCTTCCACAAACGGTGAACGTAGACATCTACTCTGTTGTCCAGAACGTCAAGAGTTCTAGGACAAAGGAAGTATATGTCAGCGTGTGTGTTGTTGGTGGTTGTCCTCTGTCATCGTGGTGTGTTGTCCTCTTTGAAAGCAGTAATTTGTATGGTGTCTATTTCGCGTGTTGAGAAGGACCCAAACCCCAAGTCCAACACCCAGACAACTAGAGCCCAACCCAAGTAGGCTGGGGACAAGATTCTCAAAAAAAAAAAAAAAAAAAAAAGAGAGAGAGAGAGAGAGAGAGAGAGGCTGGGGACACGTCGCTCGCGCGTGTTACTCGCCGTCGCCCGTTCGTATTCTTGTTTGATTTTCACACAATGCGTTTCCTGCCACCGAACGTCATGGTGCGGCCGTGCGGGTCCTCGAGCGGCTCAGGGTGCTCGGTGCTGAGCCAGCAGGTGGCAGAGCACGACGTCGAGCTGTGGAAGCCAGTGTAAGGCCAGCGTCGTAATCAGCGTGGACATGGACAGGCCCTGGTGGAAGAAGGTCGCGCTCCAATGGCTCCGGAGCTCCGAAGTTGAGAGGGCGGCTGGATTATAGGGAAGCTCATCAAAATTTATCTCTTGCCGTGATATCCGTGAAGGGTGATGACTAGAATGGTTTGGATTTGATGCATTGCCGTCTCTGCTTGTGTCCTTGAATATCTCCATCATTATTCTCGTTGCCATTGGACGGAGGCGATTTTCTTTTCAAAACTCATTCCAGTTTGCTTTGATTGCCTATTAAATTACATATTGGTCACATTATGAGGCTCTTCAAGGGGTCTAACAAAATCTGACAGGATACTCTATCCAATTCTCTCTTATCATACATGTCTTTCATAGGATCTCTTGCATCTCCATTGAATATATGGATACAAATAAGAATAAAAAACTTCCGCAATCAATACAAATTTCATCACACTACTGTTTAGTGATATTAGAACTCGTCAAGGGCACCCAACATGGCCGCGTGGCCAGGCCGCACGCTTTTCTAGTAGTAGAAATATGATTCTTGGACAAAAAACAGGCTAACGGATAGGGCCATGTCGCCCGCTAATCTGTTGGCTATTCGATCAGGCGAGCCTAAGATCCGGTCCATCCAATGCGGGTCGATTCGGGTCTGCTACTTGCTTCGTCGTCGCCCCTGCCCAATATGAACCTTCCTAGGCTGCATGTGGCTCGACCCGCGCTTTAGCGTCCACCTCCTTCCTCTGTTGCGAACAAGCCAAATGTGATCATAACTGCAGGGCGCCGCACTCTAGCGGGAGCATGGCGCTGGCGCTGCGGGCGCGACGTTCCCGACCCGGTGCGGGCGTGGCGGCCCCAGACATCCCGATTCCCGAACGTGGGCGGGGCCAGTAACCCTGACGCGGCCGGCGGCGCGGGTGCGACACGGCGCGGGTAGGCCCTAGCGGACGTGATGACCCTGCCGCAGGTGGGGCGGCTCCGGTCCCCGCCGTCTAGGAGCGGCCAGTGGGCGCAGGCACGGTGGTTGCAGCCTTCCCAGCGCGGCCATGGGGCTTGAGCGCTGCAACCCCGGCGGCCCCATTGCCCATATACGCTCTCTTCTGTGCTCCTCCACAGCTCGAGGCATGGAGCCCAAGGGTACCTTCTTCTCTGTTGTTGTCGTCATGTCCACCTGGCCATCCCCGTCATTCACCTCCAGCACCCACACAACATTTATTGCTCGCTCGAATGAGGTCCATCAACGTCGCCACACGAGGACGCCCGCTGTCGAGATTCCCATCGACATCGCGCCGAGGTCTGCGGCACGGAGCCCACAGACAACACGCTTGCCTAATCGCCACCCGACCCCAAGCATCGACTGCCTTTAGAGCATCTCCAAAATTTCCTTAGAAACCTCTCTCGATCCAAACAATTATTCTCCATCAGAAATTTTGCGCATTTAGGGACTTCATAACTTTTTATTTACATACATTGCAATCATTATGACGCTCTTCAAGGGGTCTAACAAAAAACTGACAGGATAATCTATCCAATTCTCTCTTATCATACATGTCTTTCATTGGATCTCTTGCTTTTCCATTGAAGATATGGATACAAAATAAGAATTAAAAAACTTATGCAATCGATACAAATTGCATCATTTTCATAAAAAAATACAAATTGCATCACGCTACCGTTTAGCGATATTATTAGAACTAGATAAGGGCACTCGACGTGGCCGCGCGGCAACGCCGCATGCTTTTCTATCTAGTAGAAGAAAGAAGAGGCATGCAATCGGCTACGGCGGGAAGATGACAATATTCACAAAGAGCAACAGTGGAAAACCCACCCCTCCCTCGCGTCGCCTCCCCGGGGGCGACTCGAGGGCGACGCCCACCGCCGCTCCTTTCCCCCCTCGCGAGGTCCGCGTGGCCGCCGCCGCCGCTTCCTTCGCCGCCGCCGGCGGCGGCCGGCGGGGAGGGCTCAACAAGGCGCCTCCCCGCCTCCTCCCTCTCCGTGTGAAGCCCCTGTACTCTCACCCCCACCTCCCTGCCTCCTCCGTCTCCTTCATCGGCGGCCGCCGGCCGACGGAGGCTGGATCTGGGCCCCTCCGGCCGGATCTGGGCCTCGGTGGCCTGGGCGGCCGGGGCCTGAGCGGCGGCGGCGCCCCTAGGGTTTCCCCTACGGCGACCCCCCTCACCCCCCGGTGAGCGGGTCCGAGCCCCCGACGACTGGATCCGGGCCCACCGCGGCCAGGGTGGCGGTCCTGGGCGGCGATGTGCCGGGTTCGGGTGGCGGCGCCGCTAGGGCTCCCCTCCGGCGGCCCCACCTCATCCCCTCGCCGGCGTCCTCCTGGCAATGGCCGCCGGTCGGCGGAGGGTGGATCCGGGCCCCTTCGGCCGGATCCGGGCCTCCGCGGCCGAGCCGGTCGTGCTGGCCTCGGCCGGCCAGGGATCGAGCGGCAGCGGCACCCCAGTCCGGCGACCTCCCCTATCCCTCTTCGGTGGCGCCCCTCCCCCTGCCTGGCGGCCATTCTTCAGCCGGCGGGGGACGGGTGGCCGGCTGAGCCAGCGCGTGGCGCCGTCCTCCCCACCGGCGGTGGTGGGTCGGAGGACGGGCCACGCCGCCGAGCGTCGCCCGCAGCTCCCCTATACTTTCTCGCTTCTTCTCCGGCGTGCCGCTCCGGCCCGGCTTCGATGTCAGGGGACTTCGGCTGGGGCTGGGGTGCGCCTTGCGCGGGCGGGGGCTGGGTGGCCGGGCGGGTTAGCGCGCGGCGCCAATTCCAATCTGGTGCCCGTCCTCCCCACCGGGGTGGTGGGTTGACGGACGGGCCGCACCGCTGCGTGCTGCCCCGGCTACCCCGTGACGACTGCCGCGGGTCTTCATTGGGCGTCTGGGCTATTCCTCCCCACCGGCGGGGTGGGTCGAGGATGCCCCCCCCCCCCTCCCTCAAGCGATGGCGAGGGTGAAAACCTTTTCTCTGCAGGCTTGCACCCGGGAGCGGCGACGGTGGCGTTCCTCGTCATCACCTTCCTGAAGGCGTCGTCGGCTTTCCGTTCGTTTGCGGCGATTGTCGGGCTCGGGAACGAAGGTTCCGGCGGATTACTTCTAGCAGTTGGCATCCTGGGACGTCATTTCCTTCTCGAAGGCTGCGTTGAGGCCGCCACGAGCTTCCGCTTCGCCATCCGCCCCGGAGCTTCATGGTCTTTGACGCCGTCGGCATGTTCGTTCACTAGGGTTGAGTCTTGTCACGTGAGTTTTGCTCCGCCTGTTGTTGAGTTGGTGGGGAGGACCCCCCATTTCTTGCTTTTGTGTTGTGCTTGTTTGTGGCCACGCTCTCTGTGGTCGTGTTTCTTGTGCTTGCCGGTCTCGGCTTTCTTCTACTTAATATAAAAGACACGTGAAGTCGTGTTCGAGGAAAAAAAATAAAGAGGAACAGTGAAGCGTGAGGAGGACAACCCTTGCCTCTTGTCTTTTGCTCATCAAATCAAAAAGTCATAATTCATTGTCGGCGCGGGCCATCACCATCACTGGGCCTTTCGTGGGGCCCAAATCCAAGGCAACGAGAGCCCAGCCCAAGTAGGCTGGGGACACCTGCCCGACGCGTCTAGGAGTTGGTTCGATTTCTGTGTCTGTCGCGCCTGCTACTCGCTGTTTGATCTTCACACCACTTAATCTTCCTGATTAAGATCGTAGTAGATAAATATTGGTAACTCATGTAGTCAAATGGTTTTCTCTTAATTTAGGATTTAAGTTGTTGGATACAATATATGTTACCTAAGAAACATCTCCCAGAGACTAAGAAAAGAAAACACAGTCGATTAGGTGTTCTATTTATTCAATCACAAAAGGGTGCTATACATAAGTTTATTCTCAATCACAAAAGGGTGGTATACATACTATGTTTATGAATCCCAACTGTTAGATGATTCCGCATGTACATTTGTCACGGATACGCAGCATTTTGCCTATAGCTGCCCAATTGATCCATCTTCACTATTTTTCCACTCAAAGAGTACAATTCAAGATTGGTGCAGTGCAGTGCACCTGCAAGCAACTGCATATGGATACAGTCATACAGACTCTTTGAACAGCTAGGACAATCACGCTACTTTTGATTTGCTTCCAGAATTTTAGCTATTGTTTTATAGTGTTGATTTTGATTTGCTTCCAGAATTTCACCTGTGGTTTTATAGTGTTCATCGAGATCAACTAATAGGCTCATTTCATCTTAGTTCAACAACATTTCACATCCATAATTTCGAATTCTAATTTAAAACACAAACACAACACAGGTCCATAAGCACCTAATATAATTCCACATAGATAGCTTTATTGCCCATGGATTTGCCACATATGCTCAATACAAGTCATCATGAAGTTGTTCATGTGCCTCATGGGCAAGGTGTTCAAACAGCAGAAACCAGCACCCCACCTTCAGACAATGGAAACCTATTCCATAAGGCTACAACGGCTGGGTACCATGCACCAGATTGTGGGAACAAAAGAATTTTCCCCAGTTTCTGCGCTTATTTTCTCCTGATCTTAACCTTCAGACTCCACTGGAGCTTACCTTCTGGGCGCGGTATGTCCTTTGGTAACCGGAGGGGCAACTCAAATTCACCAAGCGATGCTAAAGGTGACTGCAGGTGCAGATTCTCTGGATGGATGGTGATGTTGAGTTGCCTTGCCACCTGTATGTAGGTGAAGCAGATGAGTCATGGGAAAACTGAAATTTAGGATGCTACATAGGGTATTTAGAGCTTCAAAGGTACCTCAGAAACAATTTCCTCTTTTGTTACAGGAGTACGCAGCTCATTTCCAGTCGAGATGAACCTCCTCAACACCTACCAATATCAGAGATGATCAATACTTCCATGGCTAAACTTTATCAATAAATGAAACATGCAAATGCACACTACACGAAAACATGAAAACAAATAGTGCAGTAGACTTTCCACTTCTAGTGGCAACAGACTAACCAAGAGTGCATTATCTAACCGCTTTGCTGCTGTTTGGTACTGCTTCAGTCTTTCTTCCTGTAGCTGTTGAAATGGTAATTGACAAGTAAATCAGTACCATCAGAAAAGAAGAGGAAGTATATGGCAGGGGAAAGCACACACTATCAGCCTTCAAGCAGAATTAGAAATTTTTAGATCTAAACTTATCCAGAATTTGATCTTACAGTTAAGAAAATGTTGATTATAGTAAGCAAAGGGGAATACCATCAGAAAAGAAGAGGAAGTATATAGCAGGGGAAAGCACACAATATCAGCCTTCAAGCAGAATCAGAAATTTTTAGATCTAAACTTAATCCAGAATTTGACCTTACAGTTAAGAAAACATTGATTATAGTAAGCAAAGGGGCTTTTATATAATGCAGAAGTAAGCACATTGCATTTTTAAGAGCCAGAAAGAAGCTGTTGAACTTATATCAGGCAGCAGAAGAACATTGGTGCCTATATTTTTATCTAAAACAACAAATAAATTATGAAACATGATAAAAACAGAGACTATCAGGTACAGAGAAAAGAGTAAATTTCCAAGTCAACCGTTCAGTCTTTTATATATCAGATGACTTAGAGTGTTAGACAAAGCATGAAAACAAATTGAGCCTCTGGTCATAATTCTTCTCAATACAGAAGTCCAAAAATATTACTTTCAGAAAACAGAAACCCATACATTTTCATGTTTCCTTTTTTTCAAAAAAAAGGTACATTCCTATGCTGACTTCTCTGTTGTTATGATAATGAAGACATGTGAGAGCCCAGTATATTAATGCAGTAGAAAGCATCAAAACAAACATAAACTAAAACAGAAAAATCGACTTGAGGTATGTTAACTGCCTAACTGGTAACTGGCCTTAGAGAGAAATGAACAGTTGATGCAATCAAGTTTTCTACTATGGACTTTCATAAATAAAGGTCAGAAAATATTTCTAACTTGTGAGCTGTACAACCTACCCGGGCATCATCATCTTCCTTTGTGACTTGTTTCACGACGACCTCCTCTTCACGTTGATAGAGCTGATTAAAAAAAATAACGCCTTATAAGGTTGCAGATGAAAGGGGCTGTAAGTAGCAAACTTGGATAGGAACTAGGAATGGAGTAGAGGCACCAGTGCACCACAATACTTTCAATGCATTCAATACAGATTGTACCAAAGTATCAAAAATTATTAGGCTACTTATCAGATTGCCATAAACAGCTGTCAGGAAATGTTGCATGAACAGTTTGTGCATAGTCCAATGTGTAATACATATTCGAACAGCGATACATTTTTTCCTGGTCAAACACTGAACCTCATGGTTTGCAGCAACTACCCACCCTAACAGACATGCTTGCGCTAGCATTTTCAAGGACCACTAAAATATAAGGAACAGAGCTTACCTTGCGCTGCTCTTGGACGAGTATGGCGAATTTGTCCAGGTTCGGGACAGCGAGCATCTTGGGCATAAGGTGGTTGCGGAAGTGGCCAGGCGCCACCTTGACCACATCCCCTGTTTTCCCCAGCTTATCAATCGTCTGCAGGATAAAACAGGAAGGAATGGAAGACAGAAAAAAAAAATTATTTTCCCCCAGACATCTGATTATCTTTCACAAGAGGAATTAACAATGGGGCCATATTTTCTCATTGTAAAGCGTTGATCAAATAAACACCCAGTTCTAACAAACAAATTACGAAATGGCTTGAAAAGATTTTTCTTTTGCAGAGAGTTGCAACCATCCCAGTACAGCACTGAAACTAGATCAGGAAATCTTGCTAGAACAACTGGAACTAGATCAGGAAATCTCGCTACGGTCGGAATGATTATGAAGATATAGATGAAGGCCTTACCGTAGTGAGGATGACCTCGAGCTTGCGGTAGCGGAGGCCATGGCCGGAGAAGAGAAAGGGGTTGGCGGCGAGGCTCTGGCGCTGCAGGCGGAGGGCGGCGCGGGCAGCGGCCATGGCGACGGCGTGAGAGGTTCGCTCCTCTGTGGACTGTGGGTTCGGCCTGCATGGCCCAACAAGTCGCTCAGAACTCAGGGCCTGTTTTACTGGGCCATGCAGATACATGGGCCGACAGCCTCAGGTTGCTGGGCGACTGCAGAATTTTCTTTTTTGTTATTTGCAAAGTAAATACTCCACATCCGACAAAAGAAAATGCAAATGTGTATACTCTGCATTCCCTAAAAAAATGTATATACTCTGCACTGCAGTCTTATATTTACTCAGACTAAAAAAATAAATATTGGTTAATATTTGTTACGTAAATGAATATGTAATCTCAAAATATAGTTTTTAGCTTTTGGCGGGTTCTCTTAACTTGCCTATTGATTATGATGAGTTGGTGTTATTGAAATTATTTATTTATACTTGAACCTAAGTCCACTTTTTTCTACTATTGTAATTACGATCTGAAGCTCCACCACCACGAGAGTTTTAGCCTGCATATATGTTCACCATATTCTTAAATTTTTGGTCTTGTGCTCTTCCCTAGGCCTCGTTTAGATTCCAAAACACCTTTAGGGACCGATGGTGTTGTACTACAAAATGGATTATTATAATCCAATAGTCAAATTACGATATTTAGTGATATTATTTCAGTACCACAAGCTCAAATAGTTGAAATTCATAATCCGATTAACTAACTTCGGCCGCGAGAATCGACCAGAAGCCCGCTAACACATCCTGCAGAAGTGTATCTAAACATAGCCTAACGGATTCTTGATTTAATTTGGTTGGTACTGAGGAGGAGGAAGTGTATCTACCCATTTACAGTACTCGTTGAAGATTGTAAAAACGGTTCCTCAAAAAAGATTGTAAAAACGAGCAGAGACAAAAAGAAGAGCATCGACGGTCTTTTGCAAACGTTCGTTTTTGCCGAGTCAGACACAAAGGGTGTGTTTGGTTGGGTGCTATAGTTTTCCAAACGGGCCGCCCGGCACGGCACGGGCACGGGCACGGCGAGGCACGGCCCGGCCAGGCACGGCACGATGCGGCACGGTGGCCCGCCGTGCCGTGCCGCTTAGTGCCGCCGTGCCGAGGCAGCGGCCCAGGCACGGCACTAGGAGGACTCAACCGTGCCGTGCCGTGCCCATGAGCACGACGGCACGGCAGCACCGTGTTGGCCCGAGGTCGTGGCTGCGGCCGCGTCGTCGCTCCGTCGTGGACACTGCTCTCGTGGACGCGCCCCACCCTCGCGTCGCCGCCGCACGGGCGTGCCACCAGCCTTGATCCTCGCCGTTGCCGTCTTGTGCGACCGCGCCGTCGCTACGCAGACACACTGTGTCGCTGCAAATCCAGCCGCATCCCTTTGCCTTCTCGTGGCCGTGTAGGAGGCAAGCAAATCACCATGTGGTAGCTCGGTGTAGGAGGCAAGCAAATCAACATGTGGTAGCTCGGAGACAGTGAGGATGGAGCTTGGAGGTGGAGTGGCAGAGGGGCAACGGACTGGAGCTTGGAGGTGGAGTGGCAGAGGGACGACGGACGGGAACCGGAAGCGACGGCGCGGCGGAGGCCGAGCGACTGGGAATAGGGGTAAGAGAGGTTAGGGTTAGGATTTCTTATTATATACCGCAATCCAACGGTTCCAATTCATCCGAGGTCATCCAACGACGAGAATTACCGGCCGACATTGTGCTGGCCTTTTAGTCGTGCCGTGCTCGTGCTGGCCCGTGGGCTGAAATGGCGGCCCAGGCACGGGCACGGGTGCGGGCCGTGCCAGGCACGGGCACGCAGGCTGCCATGCCGGGCCGTGCCTGGGCCGTGCTTTCCCGTGTCGTGCCTGGGCCGGCCCAGCGTGCTCGGCCCGTTTGGAAAACTTTATTGGGTGCATATCTCCAGCCAGACTCACTCTGGGCTGCATAACTTTATGCAACCGTACCGTGTTAAGCTGCACAGGGTAGGAAGCTCGAATCGGCCGTTCCCCCATGTAGCCTTGCGCCAGCTCCCGAGATGTTTCTCGTTACCTCCCTCCGTTGTTCCTCTGCGTCGATACTCGACCATCGCCCGTGCTCCTCCCGTCATCTTCGCGCGTGATCCGCGCCCACGGCCGCCTCACTCCCATTCCCCCACTGCCCTCCCAATCCGAGCCCAGATCCATGCGAATGTTGGGGCGGGCGGCGGCAACCTCCTCTTCGTGCTCTTCGTGGCGGCCGTCCTCGTCCTCCGGCGAGGCCGCCGCGGGGGGCGTCGAGGTCGTCACGGATGTCGTCCCGTTCATCAAGCTCTCCGAGGTGGGGCGCCTGTTCCCTATTGGACTGGACGCGAGTCCATCCCGGCCGGCCTTCCATGTTGCGACGCGCCGCCGTGGACGCGGCTGTCGTCCGGCTTCGGAGCGGCGGCGGGCGCGGCGACTTGTTTGGTGACTGCGTGTGTTCACGCACGAGCAGAGGAGCCGGCGGCAAAGTACTTCGCTTCGGAAGCGCACACGGCGGCACGCGGATGCGGGTGGCGTTGCTCAACTTACGGCGGCGGCGCGGTGATGTTGCCGTGCTGGCTTGCTTGCTTGATTCGGCAAGCCACCGCGGGTGGCGCTGGCGCGGCTCAACTTGGACAACGGCGAGCTGGAGTGGAAGGCGGCGCACTGCTTGCTTGCTCGCTGTCGCTTTGGCTTGCTTGCTTGCCGTGCTTTGGCTTGATTCATGTTGCGGTGATGTTGCCGTGCTTTGGCTTGATTCATGGAATGTCGCGTGCTCTGTGGTTGTGTGCCCTCTAGCTGTTCTACGAAATTTCTCAAAGGGGGTGAGTTCACCATCTTAGAGTATCCGCACTCATCAACCTCCATTTTCTTACTCCATACGTCCTGGTCATCAAGATTCTCTCCTCCATATACGTTTCTTCTGCACTCATGAACCTCTATATCTCTTACTCCATTTCAACTACAAAAACCGGGCCCACTTGTCACTTTGTCTAAATATATTCACAGATCTAGTTTGAATTTATCAGGAATTTAATTTAATCGGAATTTTTAATTTCGCTTTTTATTTTGTGAGTTATAACATTTTTTTCATTGCTTCAAATGGTGGGGCCCGTAGTTGCATGCTTTCTCTCTCTCCTCCCTCTCTTACCCGTGCATGCTTTCTGCCTTTTTCTGACACGCAAGGACGAGCGGCACCTTCCTCGCTAGCGGTATATCTGGCGTGTGGACGAGTTGGGCGCAGGGTTTACCGTCCCCCGCTGCAGAGTGTTTTTACGGTAAGTTGCACTACGTGGCACTGCAAGCTGGATACCGTAGGACCATGGCGTATCCAGTGCAGAAGGTCTTAGAGAAGAGGTGACTGTACAGTGTATACAGAGCAAGTCATTCAACCAAACAAAATCTTTGTCCAGCCAGGCTAACCCAATGCAGACAACCAAATAACTATGAATCGGCTTAGTTGAACCAGCCTAGAGCTAGCCTGCCTACGTTTTACTAGCCAGGCTTGTCGAAGAGACGAAACAAACACACAGCGATGGCAACAAAAACTCGCGTCTCGCTAATTCCCGAGGAGGAGCCAGCGAGCAGCCCCTGGGAGAAAGCTCAGAGAGGCGTCAGTGCACGTGCCCAGCACGAGTCGAGTGCTGGCAGGCACAGGCGCACAGTGGCAGCGCCGGACCGCAGTCAGGCAGAGCATGCAGTGCATCCAGCAGACAGTGCGTGAGCAAATCGCAGCACAAATCTGCGTGCACGGTGGCGAGCGGCTGACACCCGTGCGGATGCCGTCAGCATGCATGAGCGGCGGCTCCAGATCGCCCCCACCCGGCGCCGCACACGTAGCATGCCACGCGGCGGCGCCGCCGCACGCCGGCCCCGCAGAGTGTACAGTAGAGCCAGGGCCCGCGTCCGGTCCGTCGCATCCGTGGGTGGCTGGCTGGTGCCTGTCCGCCCCCACGTGAGCCCACACCGCAAAGGCTCTGTGCAGTTGCTCAGCGGCACCGCGCCGGCGTGGGCGGGCCCCTGGCTCCATCTGAGGGAGGTTTGCTGCGTGCACGAGAACGACGGCACGAGCCAGGAACGGGGCTAGGCCAGGCCAGCACCAGTTCAGTTGGGTTCGGCTGCACCCGCACCCCGTCGGCGTCACGCGCCCACGCCAGCTCCACGTGACCGATCGGCCCGGTGCGGCCGCGCGAGCGCGATGGCCGGTTGGTGTCTGGCTCTGGAGTCTGGGCTGGTCTCTGGCGGACACTGGCAGGCAGTGCCGTCCCTGGCTGGCTGTTTCCTTCGGTGTTTTTGGCTGCATCCACTGCAACTTGTGCGGCGGCAAGACCATGAAATTCGCCGCCGTTGAAAAGTATTTTCTGGGAGCTTGTCACGTTGACAGTATTGCATGGTGTGTGCGTGTGTGTACAGTATTTTCTGGGAGCTTGTCACGTTGACTTGGTCTCGTGTGATGCCGAGGTTGCCTTTGCCTCGATGGCTCACGGCCAGGAATGGAAGAGATACGGCAGCGGGATTTTTGTGCAACTTTTGCTTTTCTAGCACGACAACAGCACCAGCACGTTCGCGGCAGAAAATGAGAAGCGCTCCGCCGTGAACTCGACGAGCAGAGGAATCATCACGCGTGGCAGCGGGTGGCCAGGCCACACGCCGACGCGAAGAAAGCGCGACGCGGCACAGGGCGCACACGCCGATCACGCACCAAGCAAAAGCCCGTGACGAGACACGAGACGGATGGGCGATGGGAATGGGATTTCCCTCCCCGGTGACGTGTGGGCGCCCGTCCAAGTGTCGCGCGCGCGCGCCGCACGGGCTGCGGAGCCGCCACGACGTCGACGCGGACGCGGCTGCACCGCCAGGCGCCTGCCCACCAACCGCTCGACGCGCCTCGTCCCGTTCCGTCGGTTCGCCCCCCTGGACTGGCGGTGGCGGGGCCGCGGGGCCGGGCGCGGTCGAGGTGCGTTGCACA
This sequence comes from Themeda triandra, assembly GCA_018135685.1. Lineage (NCBI taxonomy): Eukaryota > Viridiplantae > Streptophyta > Magnoliopsida > Poales > Poaceae > Themeda > Themeda triandra. The sequence continues at coordinate 168,979 of JAENPR010000930.1, read as the reverse complement.
CTTGCACAGTTGCACTGCATCTGCGTGCCGTCGTCGCCGGCGATCGACAAGTGGCCTGGGCGGGACCAGGATCCTGCCCGGCGGCCGCCACGGCGGACCGTATGAACAGAGACACCTCCTGTAGCTACATGCTGAGCTGGACAGAACACAGGGAAGAGTGCATGAACGATCACTACGGCGATCGATCGATTAGACAGTACGCGCGCTACCCGAATTGAGCAGGGTTTTCTCCCGAAACAACAAAAGAACAATATGAAAACCGTCAGCAATATGGTTTCCGATACACAAAGAAATGAGGATGCAGAATGCTACAGTTGACCAGTCAAATACTATACAACACCGTAGCTCACGAACAGAGTATAGTAGGACAAAAAGAACCGCCCTTTGTCACGTCCACTCTGTCGAATCGAATCGGATCAATTCTAACTCATGAGCTCAGCTTCCAGGCCGGTTCTGAGACCAACTGATTAGGCTGGACAAATTAATGATGCTCTTTATTTTTATATACAACACCGGATAGTGGCATAGTGCACTAGTACGTTCGATGGAGTCTTCTAGTTTATTGGCAACTTTATGTGTTTTTTAATAAAAAATAACACACAAGTACAGAGGAGAGCATGCATGATGATAATATAACAACAACGACAACGGCAACTTGTCGCGCGGTGCAACCTAATTTGATCCAATAATCATCATCCAATGAATTGACCCCTGATTTGCCAATCAGCATATGCCCATTGCAGATTATCTATCGTCCACCACATGTGCATGCGGCGGTGCCCACCCATACTACTTACCAGCAAAATCTTCCAACAGTTGAGCCATTGGTATTTTATTAACGGTAACCACAGCAATCAGCAGGGCAATCATTTCTTTTGCTCTTGTTTTTCCTTCCTTATTAGGTAATATTAATAGTACCGCTCGTGTCAGTACGTGCGAATCATCATGCCGTGGAAGGTTCAACCGCTAGAACCGGCCGCCCCTTTGTCGCCGAGCAAAATTTCAGCAAACATATCACTTATGCACATCCCGCAAGCGACTGTTTTAAATTTTATGCCGCCCCGATCAGGTTCGTCATTCATTCACACTGCTTTTTCTTAACCCTCTGAGCTAATAGATGCCAAGATTAACAAAGTCACGAACTCACTATATATGTCTCATCACTATCGATATGCATGTCACCTATCCCTAAAAGAATCGCATTTTAAAATCTTGAAATATACTTGGAGACATACGTGGACATATGTCAAATCAAAGACTTAAACCAGGCAACCAAGAATAATCCAACACAAGAGGCTAACAAGAATGATCCACACAAGAAACTTAGAGCTTGTTTGGTACAGCCATATACATTAGTCGATGCAGAAGGGAATATATTCTCCATGATTATATTTTTAACTCCTGCTTTCTAACTCTTTGATGGAATGGTTCTAGCTAATGAGGCACCAATGCTCCTAATATAATTAAGTAGAGAAACGAGTGTACTAATTCGCACCGTTCAACTAATTAAGTAGGAGTGATTTTGACAGAGACGGCTCCAAATTAAGTAGAATGCTTTTGACAGAGAAATGGGTCCATTTTTTGTGTGTAAAGAAACGGCTCCAGATTAAAGAACGTTGCCGAACGTCTCAGCTGGAGATATGCTACTTAACCCTCCCGTCAATTCATGCATGCATGTTCACAGCTAAGCATGAGAGGTGCACCGCATGCATACGCATTGCGTGTTCTAGACTCCTAGTCGCCTAACAAGATCAGTCTCGACCTCAGCAATTCAATTCATCCATGAGACCATGATCGTTTATTAGTTAATTATGTATAAGTGCTAAACCAAAGCCAGTTCGCAGGTGTCGCGGCGACGAATGTTACAAGTACTATAGCGTAAACAAAGCTAAGGAGCCGTCTAGATTCCTATGCATTTTTTTCTAGAACATGCATACGGAGTATAGTGTGTATTTCATTAAGCAAAGGAGAGTGGTCAACAGATCTAAACATAATTGATACAAAGGATTGCAGGTAATCACTACATTATCAACGAAGCCCCAACACAAACAAAAACATAAACACGAGGGGGGGACCGGACCCTCCACCATCTTGAGAATCAGGATAAAAAGAATTCTAACAGTTTTATTGAACTTTCAAGATTCGCAAAATTTGTGAACTACAATTTCTATAAAATCCAGCCCGTTTAGATAGAATTATATTCAAGGATGGTGAGTTTTTTTAGCGCGTAAAAATAATCAGCCAGTGCAAGCTTCCCCTTGTTAAAATTAAAATAACGCAGTAAATCACCGCACCGCGTAGAGAGATTTTTCCGCGGGCGGCGACGTCGACCGGCCGGGCGTCACTCACTCGCTCCATCAATGATGGGGTTGCTTTCCACTCCTTCCGTGCTGACTGGAAACTAGTGAGCTTTCTGACGACGGATCAGTCGGACAGGTGGCGGCATCGCGGCGGACAGGACAAGCGGTGGGGGGCGCACGTGTCGCGCATCCGGGGCGCGTTTGACGGGGCGGCGTGGGACGTCCGGACGTGTACCAATGGATCGGCGTCAGTCACTCTCGTGCTCGTCACTGGCGGTGTAGCGGTGCACCGGCGGCGGCAAAGCGCGTGCACGTAGGCACGCACGCATCCGTCGGCAGTCGAGAAGGAGAAGAAGCTTCCAAAGTTGTGGCTAAACGTGGATGGCCATGGTATTCGTGCTTGTTAATTAGCACTGCTGATAATGGAGCTTGGGGAAGGATGAAGGAAAACGCGCCGTCGCTACTAGCGTCACAGCTGAGAAGAAATATCAACAATTAACATCAGCTTTAAATGGTTTCCTGCTAGCTGGGGGCCTTTAGCCGGTGTCTGGTCTCCTTCAGCCCTGCCGCGATCTTATCCAGTAACGACTAGTACAGTAGTGAATGCAATGCTAGAGGACCATTTTCCCCTCTCTTTTCTTTCTTTTCCTTGTCTTTTCTTTTAAGTTATTATTTTTGTCACAGGCATGCTCTGGACTACCTCTGTCTCTTTTCCTTTTTTTTTTTGGTTGATTACTGTTACCGTCATGCTATGGACCATTTTGACCACTTCATCGTATGATGCCACGGCACGACATGCCTACACAAATTGGCACTACAGAGAACTAAAAATTGTAAATTGAACTATATTCATAAAAATGCTATTGATATTTATATCTTCAAATATATTTAATTATTATAAAAATATATTTCATGATTAATGTAGTGACAGTTTCTATGGTATAAGACACTGTATCAAAAAAACTATCCAAAATTTTCTAAATTTACCCAATCATTTGATCAGCTTATTCCTCTCTCATATCCCTAGATAGTAGATCCTCCACGTATTTGGATGTTAGGGGAGGTGACGCAGCTAAAGCATGTGATTCAGGTGGAGAACGATGGAAACGATCGGTTTCTTCCGAACACGGTTTGGGTCATTATTGACGCATCGGCATATGTGAACACTTCATTTTCTTGATAGAAATCGTTTATCTATTTTCTCTTCTTTCTACAATGAATCTGCTTCCACATCAGGGCACTCACAATACAGACTCTACCATAAGTCCAAAATTATTTATTATTCTTATATTTATGGTATTTTGCTGATGTGGCGGTATATTTATTAAAGAGAGAGGAAGAAAAACCAAGACTCCAAGTCTTATTTAGACTCAAGTCCACAATTTTTTAGGTAATAGATAGGCTTAGACTCTATGATAGATTCTTGCATTATGAGTGTCCTCAGCAACTAGTCGGCACGGTAATCAATAGAGATGAAAACTATTATAAATACATCATTGAGATTGTCCCAATGCAATACGTACTTTCTTTCTTATTAGGACAAAGATAGCAGATAGGTGTAGTCCGCAGAACATGTCTGGTTAATATTCCTAAGGGTCTCTTTGCCCTTTTGAGGTGCTAGAATTAATTAGATACTAATATAAAATCATCCACGCATGTTTTGAAAAAATAAAGGTTTACAATGCTAAATTTACTTCTCCTCTCCAGCACATACATGGACGCATGGGTGTTTTACCGAAAGTATCGAGGCTCAGGCGAGGCTCCTTCCCTAGGGGCCTGGTCTCCATCCTCGTCAAAGGAGGAGGAACGAGCGGCGACATTGCCACTTGGCAAGGCGTGGCTGTTGGGGATGTCACGTGTCGAGGCTCCGGGGAAAGCAAACCCAGGTGCGGTGGGGGCCTAGGCGGTGGTTGGTGGCCTCACCAGCATCGACGTGACCCAGAAACAATGCAGTCGACGGAGAGGATGGAGAGGAGTCACCAACAATGATGCAGTCATGAGTGTCGATGGAGAGCGTGGAAGAGGCTCCTAGTCCTAGGTGTGGGAACAATTCCTAGATGAGATCAACTTTTGTAGTTGTAAGTTACACAACTAGGGGGCATGTGCCCCCATTTAAACTTTGGGTTATCGAATAAACTATGCCAATCTTTAATAAGCAAAACTATTTATCAAATTTTGCAAAGCCGATAATGTACAAGGTGTCATCTTAACTATGCCAATCTTTCATAAGCAAAACCACTCATCAAGTTTATTTGCAAAGCCGATAATGTACAAGCTGTCATCTCGTATTGCTAACGTCGCCAGATTACCATATATTCCATTAGCGTTCAACCGCGATCCTACGACGCGGTGGTAAATTTGTCAGTTAAGGAAAACACATCATATCCAAACCATCGAAATTGTACCCTTCTGTGAGAATGACTGAATGGAATGTCTCGCTATGAAAGCCCTGATATGGTTTATTAAGATCTAATTTGTGCAAACTATGACTGATGCTGCTACACAAAAATTTAAAACAATTTTATAACAAGAAATAACAAGACGGGGGGCATTTTTGAACAAAATGTTTTTGCAATTTATACAACTAAATCACCTCCAAAACCCCTATGTACCTACATAAATTTTCCATTATTTTGCTTATTAGTACAACTTGTGGAAGGTAGTTAATTAGCCTCATAATCTTCCACATTTCTAAAACATCAGGTTAATTTCCCATACAAATTGGAATAAGAAATGCTTATTTATATTTTTTGGTTGTATCATATTTAACATATAAACAATTAGATTCAACATTTTCTACAAATTAATCCATTGTTTTACTCGTAGATAAACTACCAGTATCACAAGTCAGAGGTCCGAGTTTCAAAAGAAAAATGCAAAAAGAGTACCACAGTAGCAAATGACATGTACTCCGCTAGTATCTCTAAAAGAAACAAACAAAGCAACTTTTTAGTGCTTGCTTAAAAATAGAGTCATAATACACGTACCCGAAAATGTCAAATTTATCAGTATGGCTGGTTGTGCCAAAAAGTAAGATTACGACCATGGTTACCGCAATTTTCATAGCCAATAAGCCAACGCAATCCAGCCCTCACAATCCATGTGGATACGGTTCCTAGATGAGATCAACTTTGCAGTTGTAAGTTACACAACTAGGGACACATGCCCCCATTTAAACTTCGAGTTATCGAAGAAACTGTGCATTTTTTTCATACAATTGTAGAGGTCTATAACTAAAAGGGCACTAGTCAAATCTTATGCTAGTTCCGCCTATTCATGCCTAATCGCCTATGCCTCCTCCCCTCCGTTGCCTTTTCTCTCCAGTTTGTTTCCTCCACTGCATTTTCTCTCCTCTTTTTCTCCAGTTTGCTTCCCCCATTTAAACTTATTCCCTCTATCCAAAATGTATTAGTAGGTTCATTATTCAATTGTATCTAAAAACCAAAATGTCCAGTAATTTATAAATAAGTATATACTACATGCTTGGATAATAACAATAACAATGTTCGTACAGCATGGTTATCGTCTACTATTTTCTTACGAGTACTACGGTTAGATGCAGAATGGCAAAGAAGTGCGAAACAGCAAAATCACATCACAAGTGGCTTGGGCGCCGCGTGCTTGCTTGCTGCTACGGTAACAAGTGTGGCGTCCTAGCAGCGTCTTACCGCCACTCACCGTCAGGAAAACCCGAGGCGTCTATAAATAGGCAGCCCGCCACGCCTCCGCCGAGCTCCTTCCACTGAATCCCATCCCACCACACCACTAGCATCCCAATCTCCTCCACCCTCACGCTCACGGAAGCACCCCACCCACCTCTCCGCCCCCCAAATTGCAATTGCAACGGGCCCGCCCCCAAAATCCTCTCCCCAGCCCAATCCAATCCAACGGATCGGGATCGGCGGATCGTCGGCGGAGGAGGATGGGCATCTCGAGCATGCCGGCGCCCAAGGACAGCCTGCTGGGCTTCGTGCTCTACAACGCGGCGGCGTCCGTCGCGATCCTCGCGGGCCTGGTGCGCGCCGCGCTGCTCTTCCTGGGCGTCGCCGCGCCGTCGTCCTGGGACTGGGATGCGGCGGAGGAGCAGGCGGCGGTGAGGGTCACGCCCGTGGGGCCCACCCTCGCGGACCGGTTCCGGAGCAGGTTCCGCCCGTCGCGCTTCGGGCGGCGCGGCGGAGGCGGCGGCTGTGGCGGCGGCGCGGGAGGCGGGGCCGACTGCCGCGTGTGCCTGGTGCGGTTCGAGGCGGAGTCGGTGGTGAACCGGCTCCCGTGTGGTCACCTCTTCCACCGCGCCTGCCTCGAGACCTGGCTCGACTACGACCACGCCACCTGCCCGCTCTGCCGCCACCGCCTCCTCCCCCCGCCGTGGACGACGACGAGCCGCCCCGGACCGTCGCGGCGGCGGCGCCCCACCGCCGCCGCGTCCGGTTTTAGAGACAGATCGACGGATCTCCAGACTCCAGTCCAGCCCACACCGGGGCGGCGGTCAGATCGGCGTGGCCCTGCCTAGGAATTGAGAGGAGGCTCCATTACCTGATTAGCGCTCTCGATTAGGAGTAGTAGTGCCTTTCATTTTCTCCTTTTTTTTTTTTGTTTTTCTGTTTTTCTCGTCTTGGTTGCTCGTGTTTGGTGCTGTACTGTAAATAGTACTGGTGGAGTGCTCTGATGATGATGATGATGTAGGCGTAGGAGCACTCTGCACCTCGCAGCAGTGTCTGTATTGTACAGGCTTTTTCTTTCCTTTCATCAGGAAAAAATGCGAAGAGATGAGAAGAAGAGATTTAAAAAAAAAATAGTTGCAACAAAGTTTAATTACCCTTTTGCTTTTTCGAAGTTCTTTATAAATTCCTTTTTGTTGTCTTTAGTATGAACTAGGAGTAATTATAGTTGCTAAGTATAGTAGTACTAAAATAAAGTAAAATCCAAATAAAGTGAAATCCAGAACTTGTTTACGCATTCAAGAAAAACAAATACGAGATGCCCCTTATCTCAGCAAGGCCAATAAAGTGCTACCACCATCAGTGGATTTTTTTTTCATGCAAATAGTATATTAGATAATCAAGTTATTGGTGGAAAGAGATGGTAATGAAACGGAGGAATGTTCTAGCAACGAGGCGAGACGACGGTTGATATTTTGGGCGAGGAGGGGGACGCGGCATTTCCCTCTGTTCTCTTCTTTATTCATAGAGATAGATGGCAACTTTTTTATCACGCATCTGCCGATCTGCAAGGGCTTGGCGTTGGCGTTGGCGTTGGCGGGCAGCAGACAAGCCGCCGCCGCTGAAAGCCACCGCCTGCCTAGTTTAGTTTATGGCGGGTGGGTCACATGCCGTGCGTGCGTCGTGCTCCTCTCTTCTTTTCTGACGATCTATCTGATCTGATCGAGAGATGGATGGATGGAGAGCACGTCGCCCCTCACCGGTTGGTTTCTTGGATCTCGGAGGCCAGCGAAGCAAATCAATGGCAGCATTGGCAGCAGCGACGTCTGCGGGCATGGGCGTGACGCCGTGACCCCGCACAACGGCACCAGAACGTCCAGCTTCGCGCGGGTTGGACAACAGCAAAACCCCGGGGCTGGTGCCGCGGGTCTGGTCCCTTTCGTCGTCCTCGGCACCAGCAGGGCTTCTGGCGGCGCGAATGGCGGTTTCGGTTCGGTGTCACTGTCACGTCTCCTTCCGCCTGCTGGAGAACAGTGCAGTGCCCCCTCTTCTTTCTGAATCGGCGTTCAACTGAACCACCGCCTGTATGAATGAACAGATTCAGGACAGAACTGAGTAATAATGATGTGAACTTCACAGATGTGTTCATCACTTATTCTGGACTTTGTACAATTCCAACATGTGCTGTGACCAAAGAATCATTCAATTCAAAGCCTATCTGAGACAATCCATACTGCTACAACAGAGAACAACTTGCAACAAGAAGAACATACAGCTATATTGTTGTGTATTGAGCTATCCTATAAACCTTATTCTGTAATAACAATATCCTAGGTAATGTTCATGGCTATATGCTGGAACGAACCAATGTGTGGTATTAGTATCCAAACGCTGCAGTGCAGACATCAGCTATGGTACTACAACAAAACTGATGGAGGATGGGCACACTGCGCTCGCAAAAAATTCAACCACAGCGGCCCACTTTATTCTTCTTCTTCTTCTTCTTCCAACACATGAATCACTGAATCAGAATCGGTTGTTGCTGTCTGTCAATCTTCAGCCAAGCTTTCAATGTACAGTCAGGGAATGTTAATGTTCAGTAACTGATATGGTACTATCATTATGCACAGGGATGGTGGGTGAGACGTCAGAGATCATGCTGCTCCACCTATCTGGAGTGCGAGAGCTCCCTCGACGCCACGTTGAACATCTCCTTCAGGCGTGCAGATGAACTGGAAAAGACGTTCTTCTCTATTCGCTTCTGGTGCCTTGTGCTCTTTGACCACTCAATTCCCAGGAAGACCTGGACATTGCTTGCTCTTTTGCTTTGGAGCGAGATCCTCGATCTGGTACTTGATGTGGAGCTGCAAACACAAGAGAGGTGAGAAGGTCAGAATTCAAATGTGTTGTGCTTCTTCTGCTGGTATGGAGAAAATCGGTGCAGCATGTTTGATCTTTCATATGATTGCAAAGGACCTGCTGCTGTTTTTTGTCTCCACATAGCTACCCCTTGACCATTTTACAGCACAGAATCATGAGTATCATGCCATTGACTAATTGATTGACCAAATGACAAGCGTTCTTTTTCAATAAAGGAAGCTTTTATTATGTTTCACAATCATTACATCGAGTAATTTAGAAGCTGAAAATACTCCATCTAACAGACTTTGACTTTCCGTTTAAAAAAATGGGGACTCTGACAAACTGGTTTAAATGATTTTGCCCTTCTCTTACAATAACATGTCTAGTATAAAGAGCATAAGGTCAAAATAAAAGTTGGCTCATGTTTCCCACATGGAGAAAAATAAAGAGATGTTCTTGACTTCATCTCCTCTAGGTGGTTTTAAATTTAGATTGTGCTATTCCCTAGTCCCAATTTAAGCTTTTGTTCTGTTTTGCAATGGCATGGTCAACTAAATTCCCAAGTGATATTTGGAAACAGACAATCTGTCATAATCCAATACACAAGAAAGGAGAAACTTTCCAAGCACAACAGGCATAGCGTGCAAATTCTACCCAGAATTCCAAAGACAAAGAAGGTTCAGGAATTGTATACAAACCGTAAAGAAGTCGCCAAGAAGGACTCCCTGGAGCTCCATCACCTCTTCAATAATCCATCCTTTCTTATTGGGCATAGGAGATTTCTGCTGGGTTCCTGTCACTTCTCCGCCAACAGGAGACAGCTTCTTGCTGAACTTGTAATGAATTTGCCGTTGATATTCATTGGGTTTATCTGATTCCCACTGTGTAGCCGAGTATTTCTGGCATCCAACTTTCTCCATTACCTTCATTTCCAAAGAACCTCCTGCAAACACCTCCATAAGCGAGGCCATCTGGCAAGAGATACATGAATGTCAGTTTCAACCTTTTATGATGGGCCACAATATAGGTAGTAAATGAATCTTGAATGAGTGCAGGACTGCAGGGTGATTTGCCATGGTCTGTACAAGTTAACTGAACTTACATTGGTCGAAATGGTTGAGGAGTAAACTTCAGTCATCTGAAGGCTCTTGGCATCCTCAATACCAACAAAAATACCACTGTCCTCACTCTGAAGGGTGTTAATTTGGGATTGTTCTTCAGCAAGCTGTACTTTAAGCTCCGTGCTCAAAGATCTTGCCTTCCATAACGCCATTATTGTCCTGTAGAACACAAACAATATTTATATTCTGGCAAGCACCATATAATTCATGCAGAAGATATTTCAAGAATCAAGGTATTGTTAGTTGTGACACAAGTTATTTCCACAGTTTGATTCATAAGAGCCATATGACACACATTCCATGTGCTAAGAAAGCTGGGCATTTACCTATTGGCCACACTAAATGACGCAAAAGACTGCAAGCAGAACTTAAGCTTTCCATTGTCCATGCTCTTTGCACCATGCTTTGCATCCATGCCTCTACCTTTGTGAAGAGTTATTATAATGGATGGACTCCAGGATGATATTGATTGAGGTATTCCCTGTATGTCTTCAATATCCTCCCATAGAAAGTAAAATTTTGTTTTCCTCCCAAACATGCTTGAATAAAACCCAATTGTTCTTGGAGATAAGAAAAGATGACCCTGAAATCAAAAGAAGACATTTCTGTGAGTTGACCCGACATGTAGTGAGCTATTCAGAACCATTGAGCACACATGAACACAGGGTAAGTTGATCCAATAAATCCAACAGAAGCAATAGCACATATACAAATGTTTCTCATATAGCATCAAAGAAACTATATGAGCATGTCTTTCCAAAAATAAAAGCAATACAAGACACTGCTGGCTTACATCTTCATTTGTTTCTCTTTTGAAATCACAACTGATGTAACTGCAAGAAAATGTTCCTAAATGTTCTCTACTTTTCAATATAAAATTATAAATCAGCTGTTTTATCTTTCATAGTTCATAAAATGTGCACGCGCAAACACTTTTGAAGTATTATCCCTCAACATTCTTCCATACGGAAAAGGATCACAAAACATACATTTATATTTATCATGATCTAATATTTACGTAAGAAAAAAAAATTCAAACAATTACCTGTGTAGGCAACTTCCTCTTCAAGTAGCAGGTAAAACTGCTGATGAGAAATTCTTCTGCTGGCAGAGAGAAGAGTTCTTGGAATGCTGTATTGGTTCGAGGAGACCTCAATGTCATCTGGCAAAAGTTATGAAAATCAGATCTGGAAAATCATGCGGTAGCAATATACTTCCTAGCAGAAAGGAATGGAAGATCTAACCTTCTTGCCAACCTCTTTCTCCACTTTGCTCAGATATTCGGTGACCATGCCAGTCCCCTTTGAGTTGTTCAAGAAAATCCTCAGATGCAACTTGGACTGCCATGACTGAGCAAGGTTACCTTTAAGAGGAATCCATACATCAGCTAACTCTGACAAGTTTGATTTTACAAAGTTAATTTCCGCATGTCCAAGGGATGTAACTTCATCGAATGGTCCATCAAAATCATATACATGTACAGTCATCACTGATGGTGGATCATCCATTGCATCAAATTCAAAGATTTCTGCAAGATTTGGTGCAATAGGTTTAGTTGCATGTTACATGACATACCAAAACATGTAGTGTTTCTATGCAACTAAAATTTGGCCCAGTTCAAATTTACAATTATTTCCTAGTGATGGTAGGAGATGACAGGGTTTAAGAACAGAAACAGCTCCAGAAGACGTTTACCGTTCCACTGAGGTTCTAGTGTTTGGAACTTGATTGAACTTGTTCTTGTTTTGCCATTGCAAGTAAATACCACATAAGGATCAGAGAAACCAGTAGCATCAACTGGAGCCAATTTGATTCCCTCGATTAAAGCGACCGTTAACAGCCATCCATCACCTTTTGCTTTCACGCCATGATCACCACCTACAACAACAACAGCAGCAACAACACAAAGCCTTTTAGTCCCAAGCAAGTTGGGGTAGGCTAAAGTTGAAACCCAACATGAGCCCCAAGTCACAGTTCAGGCACATCAATAGCTGATTTCCAAGCATTCCTATCCAAACAAAGGTCTCAAGGGAAAATTTGATAAAAATTTGAACAAGGTAGACACATATCACATTCATGCATATAAAATCCAAAAGCATATGCCAAGAAATACAAGTCATACTACTGTAGTCTTTCCTCCAAGAAGATCAAGCTATTGCGCTAGTTCAATAAGTTTCTTGAAAAAAAAACTGAAACAACTAAAGCTTGTGATTTCTTATATAACCAGACATAGAAGGTCCATTTTAAGAAGTCGATCTCAAGTAGAATATCATTGTTTTGGTTACACCAATTTCAAGCTAAACTCAACTGTACCTACACTTCTTCCTCCAACTAGAACTTGCTCATATTATTGTAATAGGGAGAATCTTGTCCTTTCTTTCCCCTGGAACAGGTACAGGCAGGCTCATGTGCATTATCTCGCTTACGCGGATATGGAGACCATGGCATTGCAGTCCTCGAGGAGAGGGGGCACATAACCAGCGTTGCGATACGTGAGTTTTAACCCAGGCCAGCAGGCTGCTCACTGCAAGCCTTAGGCTGCCCCCCCCCCCCCCCCCCCCCCACACACACACAGTGAATAGGTTCCGGAGGTTCCTAGCTCCCGCAACACAGCACAATTAAGCTTCATTGAATCACAGTCTTGGTTACCTTGTTTTGATCAGGCCACTGGCTGACCCAGGGCCCGGTGAAATTATTTCGTAGCCTATATGCTTAAGAGATTAGGTTTATTTTATTATTCATATTTAGCCACTAAAACACCTGGGATTATAAAATGCCTTCTGTCTGCTACTGGATCAAGTGAAACATCATTGGAACTTGGAAACACAATCATTCGAAAACCTTATGTATGTTGCGTTTAAAAAGACTATTTTATCGCTAAAAAGAGAGACCGTTTTCAAATCCTTATTCTGATTTTCATGCTATGCAATTGGATGCATTGAAGACAAGGAAACAGACAAAAAATATCAAATTACCTTTTTGTCCTCTTGCTTGAATAAAGCATGTAATATTCTTAAGTATGCGCTGTCCTTGAAGAAACAACAGCCCACCCATGATAATTTCACTGAAAGAATCTGGCAAATCTAATCCTGGGAATTCAAGACCTTGAACAGCACTTGGATTCACTCGTAGAACATGCAGAATAATGTAAAGAGACACAAAAAGGGAGGATAAGACACCAAAGTTGCAGAAGTACAGAAATGCTATCTTCCAATCAGATTCCTCGCCCCCTTGCAAAGAGGCCAAGACCTGTTCCTTGTCAGACCCAGAACCTTCTAGGTCAATAGGCTTGATCTTTTGTGATAGTAAATCTGAAAACTGCGCATAGTTTTGCTCCAAGCCCTGCCTTGCTCCATTTTCTATCATACTTTTTATCATAGTACTCTGAAGAAAATTCATGCGCCAAGATACTACCAAATGTGATGTCTGTTGCTGAGAATCAACTTCAGGACCTGACATGATACGGAAAAGAATTTCTGTCCGAAAATAAGTACCACAGGGAACATCAGGAGTGCTCACACTCAATAAAACTGCATACTCTTTTCCATCAGCCTTCAAATAAGATTGTTCCTCCGTTGCTTGAACGGCTTTAACCAATTTCGATGGTGCAGTTGTGTATGTTACCACTCTCTTCAAGGACTCCCCATCGTTATCAAGCCTCCAGGGTTCAGTTTTGAAATCAGTACAGCCTTGAAGCTCAACCATTGTTTGTTTAAAATCTGAATCTGATGAGAAGAGAAGGTTATTCAGATCACTAGGTGAGGCAAGATACGACTGATTAACAAGAATTCCTTGTAGATTTACAGGCATCTCAACTCCTTCATGTCGTGATTCAAGGGATTTCAGTAGTTCACTGAATGGAGTCTCTAGGCACACATTATCAGTTTGACTCACTGAAAGCTCACTTCCACTTGCTTCCTCTTGAACTTCTTCTAAAACCTCAGAGCTTTCAGAAGAGGTTGGCACTGTATCGCCATTTTTTTTAGTAAATAGCTGGCAGACACGATCAACAAATGATAGCTTATCAGACTTATCTGTTTTACCACTAGAAGTTTCAATTCCATTCAAAGCTGCACTAGAATTCCCATTTGGCTTGTCCTCTGCAGCAGCTTGATTTCCATCAGTAACTTCACTACTTCTATCCTCTGCAGGAATTTCAGATCTAACAGAACACTCATCGTCTTCTTCACAAGTTTCAGTTTCTCGAAAAGAAAATGCGATAGATGGGGCCGTGCTTTGGCTTGACAATGAATAGTCTCTCTGTATACCAGTTACTTCGCCTCCAAGGTCCTCAGACCATGATCGCGAGGCTCCAGATGATTCTAACGATATTGAGACACAAATCTCCCCTGCAAGGTGAAAAAAATGAGTGATGACCACTTTTCCTGATTTATGTACTAGATCTTATTGTACGTCACAGCAAGTTGTACTTGGTAGCCAGCAAAATGATGCAGACTCAGAGTGAATTCACATGAACAAAAAAAGATGCATGGCTGAACATATAACAAACAAAAATGACTAAATGAGCAGCAAAACTAGATGAATGTCCACCATTGCCGCAATCAACCGTCTTGTTGGTTTTGCCCTTAGGAAGAAGCTGGTACCACCGGGTACCGAGCGACAAGTCATCGGCAGCCAGCACTTCCTCCAATGGCACCCTCAACTGCCCCAGGAAGTCATCCATCTGGAGGATGTCCTCGTCATAGACATCAAGCTTGAGCACATCTTTGACATCGCCGACAAGGAAGCTGAACTCCTGATCCCAGGTCGGGTTCAGGTTCATCTTGACCACCTTGGTCTTGAATCGCTGCTTCCCGAGCTGCAGCTTCACGTACGGGTCGCTGAAACCGTTGGAATCCATGGCCCGCAGGTTGCGGGCCTCGATCACACGAACAGTCAACCTCATCTCCGCTGCTCAACTGAGCCCAAACCAGTCAGGAAACTCCCCTGGGCAGAAATCCCCAAGTTGAGAAGGAGAGGGATCACCAACAGAACCGCAGAAATCGATCAAAGATCACAACTTTCCCGATCCTGAGCGGAACTCCGCATCAGAAATTCACAAGAACAGTGGCCACCCCAAAGAAACCGGCAAGACAGTGGCTGCTCTCCTCTCCAATCCGCCGCCCGGAGCCCCAGCAAGCACCAAAGCAGCAGCAAGAACTCTCACCAACTCAGATCAAATAACGCTCCTTCCGTTGACATTGCCAAATCCAACTTGAAGTAAAGAATCCCCAGTGACGCGGAGACACAACAAGCAGATCAGATTTACACGCAGCAAAGACGACGGAAGCAAGAATGGGTAAGCAGAGGCACACGCGAAGGCAAAGACGACGGCGACCTGACTTAGAGAAACCGGTACGAGTATTTTACGGCTGAAACGCGCGTTCTTGGTTGGATCAAGTCAAAACTTCCCACATGGACTTGGGATTTCGTCAACGACACACACACGCGCGAACGGAGCGCAGGGAAGGGCGCCGCGCTAGTGATGCCTACTTGAGTAGACTAGCGGGGGCAGTTCGCTTTCCCCTTCGGATCTTGTCCGTCCCGGCCGTTCCCCGCGGTTGGGGTCGCCGTCGCCTGCTTTTGAAACCGCGGGACTTTGGGAGGAATTCGTCAGGTTTTCTGCAACCAACTGACGGCTATCGGCACTGTTTTTGCGTAAAAGAGGCAAAGATGTGTTTGCCCGATTACTGCAAATGCCAAACCTTCCGGTCTGAAAAACTTGACATGTTTCGACGATTTTTGGAAGTACTACTAGAGTGTAGCGTTAACAGGTGACCTTTTTTTGGTTCGACTAAGATTCAGGTAACATTCAGATGACTACTTGGTCTGGTGTTGAGTGGTAACGAGCGGAAGTTTGTCTCACAATATGTGGCTACTTTTGTCAATTTGCCATTTTGCCTTCGACCCAAAATCTTATGACTTTTTGGCCCTTATTACTCCTGGTGCTAAGAGCAAAAACTGACAAAAAAAAATCAGGTACTTTTGCTGACCTGATAAGATGAAATGAAAGTTCGACAACAAGAGAAAAACGTTATCAAACATTTTAATTCAATGTTTGACAAACAAAAGGTTCATAAAAGTTTTCCCACATTCTTTTACTGATGAAATAAATGGATCTGTGAGTTGGATTTCATAAGGGAGGCTAAGACCCGTTTGGATCACCTACCTACTCTTTTAAAAAAAAAAATTAAGATGATCCTAATAGCCTTAGACTACCTTCGTCCAAAAAAAAAAATCATTTTAAGTTTCAGCTAAATCAAATATTTTAGATTTAATCAAATTTGTAGAAAATGTTATCAACATTTAGGTTGATTATGAAAATATATTCCATAATTCATCTAAGAAGACTTATTACACATCTATATTTATTGACTTCTGGAAAGCAAAAGTATATATAAGGACATGACCTAAATTATTGTAAACTCCTAATCATCTATATAAGAACCAAACATGCAACCAGCACAAACATTTGCGTTGACAAGAAAAAAATAATGATGTCCCTTTCCCAATTTTCATGCACTTTGTCAAATGGCGTTTCGATTTCCTACGTTTGTACTCCTTTGACAACTGACATGTATATGGTATATTATATAGCTGGATTATATTTACTCAAGTCACGTCTCACTTCCAGTTTTGTGTTAGTTTATACTAGTATGTTGCGATGATTATATTTACTCAAGTCACGTCTCACTTCCAGTTTGTGTTAGAGCAACTCCAGCACTACCCTAAAACTAATTGGCAAATTCTATTTTTTGGTAAAATTAGAAAAAAGCTCCTCCAACACTACCCTAAAACCACTTGGCAAAGTAGCAAGCTTGGCAAAAGGGGGCTGACCGGCGCATATATGCGCGCGTCTGGGGCACTTGACAAATGGTGCATGCATCATCTCCTTCACGCGAGAGGAAGATGAATCATGTATGTGTCCCCACAAAAAATTAAGACATGTGGACCACTAATTTTTAATTTGCCAAGCCCAAAATAGCAAACTGTTGGAAAATGGCTATTTTTTCACTTGGCAAATGGGTTTTAGACTTGTCAAAACTAGAGATTTGCCAAGTGATATTTGCCAAAGTATTGGAGTTGCTAGTTTAGTACTAGTATATATGTTGCGATCGAACTAATGATGTACTCCGTACCAGTACTTGAAGGAAGCTTCCTTTCCGGTCAAGGAGGTGTGATTAGTGTGCATATGGAGGAGCGCCGACATGTGATTGGTGGATCTATGTGTTTGACCCACATCCATCCATCGCGATTCATCATGGCCAAAGCGCACAATGATTGATTAAAAAATAAAGTAACTTAACATGATGATTGTGCACGCATATATATCCCTAGTAAACTTAGAACAAGATTCGGGGCTTGTTCAGATAAAAGAGCTAATCACAAGCTAGTTAGCTAAAAATAAAAGAGCTAATCACAAACTAGTTAGCTAAAAATTAGTTCAAATAGAAGGGTCTAATAGGTGGGCTAATTTTTTAAATAAGACTTCAACTAGTTGTTGGCCAACTAGTGAGTCAACCTTGGCTAATTTGAACTAATTTTTAGTCCAACTAGTAACTAGCTCTGAGTTCATCCAAACATGCCTTTTATTTGTTTATGTTGATCTAATGCTCCACTATAGATACGAGATCTCAACGAGCGATGCGAGGGTGACCCAACTTGGGTTTTTCCCATTGCAAACTAGAGCCTCTGGTCCCTCGCCATGTCCACCTTGTTGCTCCACGTCTTCTCCTCTACGATAACATATGAAAAGGATATTCACAAAGACTAAGAACTCTATGGGTTCAAGTGTAAGTTCAGTGTTCGGGGACACTTGACATAGACTATATTAAGATTTGATTTCCATTTAGTCATATTATTTTGGGGATCCAAGGCATGCATCGCAAGTGAGTTCAAAATGAGAGCATTTGGTATGCTTAAGAAGCTTACTCTCATCAAGTCCAAGGTAAAAATGGCCCAAATGGATACGTTTCAAGTCAAGGAACTAAAAAAAAAAAGTTGAACTAGACAAGGTTAGAGTTGATAGCTTGTTACTCTTGGTGATTGTCACCACCTAGAGGGCCTTATGGTGGACTTCCTTGACGTGACTCTAAAAGGTGTTCATGGTATGAAATTCATTATTCCAGAGTGAAGAATCGGTATTCACTACCGAAGAAGAGCTAAGCCAAGCCTTGGTGGCTCTTTAGTGCTCCAATGTGGATTAGGGGATTGTGGCAACAACCGGATATCTTTGCTCTTGTTATTGCAATACTTCTTGTTTATCTCATGCTTAGATTGTGATGTTCAAGCTCATATGTTGAGTGACAAATTGAATCTCGTGATAGAGTGCAAAGGATGTCTGAAATCTTGCTAAGAATGTGTTTAGCTTGATGGCTCTAAGCATTCACTAGAATGCTTTTTGGGCTGTAAATTTTTTTTTTTTGAAACTGGTTGTAGAATTTACATTTTTTTGAGGAACTGCTATAGAATTTACATATAGGCCACGATTCTTATAGAATTTTAGAATCAAGTCCCCTTCCATTTGGCCCAACGTCGGGCTTCAAAACCGGCAACCTTCGTGTCCGTGATGCACGCAGTCTGATCTGCGCTTGGCCAGGGGCAACAGCGACACCGGCAACAGACTAATCCTCTGGCTGGATCTATGGTGGTGACTGGTGGCCTCTCTCCCTCTTAATTGGCAAGGTCGGTGGTGACTGGCCACTCACACTCAGCTCCTCTGCCCTCAAGACCTCCTCACCGGTTGAGCCATATATGTTCCCTAGTGAGGAGATCCCATCATTGCTTCTTCTCTTCAGAAACTCAAAGATGTTGGGGTTTGAAAATAGGACGAAATGAGAAAGAGACCAGCAAAACAACTGACATGAAACACATTAATAATTTCCTCCTAACAATGCAACAAGTACAACGAACAGGTAATGGAAAGTACAACGAACAGGTAATGGAGTTAGATACCATTTTGGAACAAATACTTTTCTTACAAACTGAGCATTCATATCCAGTACTGACTGATGATGGGAACAAGGAACTCGATTGCAGGTTCATTTTCATTATAGCCATTAAGAGAGGCCCTGCTACGAACAACAAAGAATTCCAAACCTAATCTTCACCCTGGGAATCATCTTCATCCTGGGAATTGTCTTCACCCTGGGAATCATCCCCATCTTCATCCTGGGAATAATCTTCACCCCGGGAATTATCTTCATCCTGGGAACAATCTTCACCCAGGGAATCATCTTCATCCTGGGAATTGTCTTCACCCTGGGAATCATCATCATCCTGGGAATCATCCTCGACATAAAGTTTGAACTCTACAGATGGATAGCGATTTGAGATACTGAAGATTTCCTCCGCCATTTCACTAGATAGGTGATCATTGAATATCGCACACATTGTTCTAAGTGCTGGCGCACATCTGAATATAAATTCCATGAGGTCAAGTTCATGGTCTTCTCCAGCAAAGCCTACAATCTCCACCACCTCCAGATCTGTCAGCGAGATGTTATCACTTCTCCAACTCTCAGATTGTTCATACGGGCAAGAAGCTTCCTGAAGAAACAAGATTACAATTACTCATATATATAACAGGAAACAATAGCAGGAAGGAAAAAAATCTGTCATTTCAAAGGTATGCACACAACAGGTATGATGTCTTCTCTCTCATGTTCATGGTTCAATTTGCGGGTACAACTTCATAACCTTCCTGCTGGTACTTGTTAATTTTATCTTCAGGTACACTTGGCTTGTGATTAGTATGACGATGTTTTTTTAACATATGTAAATATCCTTCACCTTGCAAGCTACCTGTACCCTTTGCAACCTTCTTAGGAAACATAACATGTGTTCATAAACAATGTTAACATACATTCTCCCTTTTGAAAATTGCATGTTTACAGTATAAATACTCTGTCTCAAAGTTAAGTATACATGTATACTCTTCTTTGGAACTAATATGTATTTATATCCCCATCTAAAAAGCATGCATACACAGTCCCTTGTCCAATAGTATGTATACATATACTAGTAAAAAGGCATGCACACATACTCCATTTTTTTAGAAGAAAAGGTAAATATATGACCGTCTCAAAATTACGATGTTCTTTTAGCATACATAAATATCCTTCACCTTGCAACCTACCAGTACCCTTTGCAACCTTCTTAGGAAACATAACATGTGTTGAATACACAATGGCATATGGTGTCTAAGCGCATGTAAGGATGTCCATATACATCCACGACTTTTTCTACTATGGACAACATTTGATGCTAGAATGATGAACCGACCAACCGAGATTCTTAGGCTAGTCAATATTTACTATTTGAATAATTATATGGAAATCAATTGCTCTGTTAGCAGCTTAACAAATCCATCCACATCCACTGGACCTGATTGAGCATCTAATCTGGAAGCTAATGGACAAAATGGAAAAGACTAAGGAGTAGCAGATACTGAGATTGAGTGGATATGTTACCTCACTTTGACAAACCATGACCAGCTTAAGCTTTTGTATAGCTGGTAACATCTGAAGAAGACACAACACCAGTGGTCCAATAACATGTGCCATGGCCGAGAGATACAGCTCCAAAACAGAGAAGTTGGCCACTGGAAGTCGAGCAATAGGTTCTGTTATGCTTTGTCTTTCACCTGTTAATTGCTGCTCCACCAGCTGAGGGAATAGGGACATCAGAAATGACGAATTCGTTACATCAACATCCCACATAGTAAGGAAGTAAGCAAAAAGTTGAAAACAAAGTGAGAATACGCACACAGGTGCAATGGATATCAAGGCTTAGGATGTTGACGCCAGGTAGCTGCTCCCCTCCAAACCGCACTCCAATGCCACCAAGGCACCACTCACCAATAACCATGAAATAATCAGGGTAGAGATGCTCGTAATTGTACTTGAGCGACAAGCAAAGTTCCTCCACCGCTGGTGCCAAGAACGACACTCTGTGCAGGTTGGCATGGCCAGCCTCCACTTTGACCTTCTTAAGCACTGGGGCCACGATGTCAATACAATCGCCACTATGGAAATAACAAGCAGGTATGTCCATGCAGAGCTCCTCAAGCGAAGAAGAGTGAACCTTGATGGCGTCGTTCCCCCAGTAGTCGCTGATCTTGAGAATGCTTAGGCACGGGCAGACAGGAAGCAGGACGCTAAGGTCAATGCGGCATGAGTGTAGAAAGAGACTCTTGAGCAACGTGAACTCTCCTAACAGCGGGGGTGAGATGTAGAGATCCTGTGCGGTAAGCTGCAGTGAGGTGGTATGAGATAAGCAGTGCAACTCATCGGCCTCAAAGCAGTCTATGGACCTCTCCAAGGTAACGATGAGCTTGTTGGGCGCCAGCGGTGCGGTAGCACCGAGAAGAGAATAGACATCCCCAGGAGCCACCCTGCCTTTCAAACGGATGTCGAGGAGCTCAAGCGTGGGGCGCGTGACACAGGCGAGAGCAGCCTTGACAGAGTCGCCGTCAACATCATTGAAGGTGAGCTCCGGGAGCTGCTTCCAGAGACCGGCCCAGCGGCGGGACAGCACGCTCTTGCGCGCTGCTTCACAGGCACATCGGAGCCTCACGAGCACCAAGATGAGCAGATCATCCGGTAGTCCGCTGAGCCGGTCCTCAGGAGAGCACGGAGGACCTCGCGTGCCTCGTCGAGGAGGTGCCAACGGCCGGGGTAGGATGCGGCCCGACCGCAGCTGCATCCTTAGCCGATTGCTGTTGGGTTTCACGATTCGGGCGGTGGAAAGGAACAGCTCAATTCAGACTCCAAACATCAGATCAAAGACAACATCAGCTGGAGATTCTCTGCAAAAATCAAACATGGCATGATTCTCAGCGGCAAAAAATCAAACCTGGAATGATTCTTCTCAGCGCAAGTAACAAGAAGAAAAATCAAAAATGGGATGAGTAAGGAAAACAAAGTTCACAGTTGCAACATTCTTATATATGAGATCATACACACCCACCCCACTCTTCTGATCTGTGTGGGCCCTTATGTAGTGAACTTTCATATAACTCTACGAAAATCTAGCGAACTTTCATATAACAATTCTATAAAAATTCCAGTGAACTTTCGTGATTTCATACCGCACAATGCACGCATCAATCAGGGCACAACCTGAAAACCTCCCACACGCACCAAAAACTCAAATCCCGCTACATTTTGGCCAGCCCTAAAGCACATGCAACCCCGGCTGGCTCGGATCAAATCGCACATCTCGCCCCTGCCACGGCCCCGTATCTGATTAACTAAACTAACCTACGCCGGTCGCCGAGGCCTAACCTGATCCACGGAGCACCGAATCCCCAAACGCACGGCACGGGACCGCAACACCAATGCGTGGAGAAATGGGGGGCCAGAGAAGACGGAGACCGGCAGGCGTGGTCACCTCGAGTGCGCGGACGGCGGAGCCCCCCCGCATCTCCTGGTGGAGCCGTGCGGCCGCCGCGAGGAGACGGCGAGGCGGAGGCGGCTGGGGGCGGGCACGGCGGAGGCCCCCGTATCTCGGCGGCGAGGCTTGCAGCAGCGGGGCAAATTTGCAAGACGGTCGTTGCGGTTGTGATCTCTCGCGGACCATGGGCCGTGGGCCGTGGCGGTTATGAAAGCGTGCACCGGCCTACAACTCCAATTGGGCCAGGCCACATAAGGGTGCCCGTGCACCGACGCACGCGCCCACACATCATTGAGCGAGCCGCGAGGTTGTGCGAGTGAAACCGCGGCGTCCAATCCCGAAGTCCGCACGCAAGCAGCGAACCCTAGCGAGGCGATGGGGAAGGCGGAGGCGAGGTCAAGGGGGCGCGGCGGCGGCGGCGGCAGCGGCAGCGGTGGGGCCGGTGGCAGCGGCAATCCGGGGTATGAATTCCTGGCGCCCCCTCTCTCTTCGCTAATTTACGGCTTGGATCTGGACTGAGCGGCCTGATTGGTCGGCCTTTGGTTTGCGATTTTCAGGAAAATCTTCGTCGGAGGGCTCCCGCGGGACACCACGGATGGTAGGTTGATCGATTCCCCCGCTTTGTGCTCGTCGCGTTCGATGCTCGTTCTGATTTCTGCGGATTAGGAAGATGAGATCTCGGTTCTGCTGTAGAATTTAACTTTTGTGGGGAAGAGGGAGTGGGGGTGAGGGTTGGGACGTTGGGTGCGGGTGGGTGAGGGCGTGGTGGAGGGTATGTATGTTATTATGCACTTGATTTCTGGATGTGTGGCACTTTTCACTCCACTTCTGTGGAGGTACTGTGCCTCGTCATATGTTTGTTAATTGTGTGAAATTTTACACTGACGTTTAACTAATGTGAGCTGAGCTGTATTCAATGCACCTACACAACCAGAATTGTTATGTGACAATTAATCTGCTTTAGTTGCTACAGACACTTTTAGTATGATCTGCTGGTATGCCTGATTAAGATCTTCGTGTGCCTGTATTATGTTCCATTGCCAATAATTGCAATGAACAACGCCTAACTATATGAATTGGTGACATCAAACGAAAAACATGTAAATTTGTAGGAAGATAAGTTTCCTTTTATATAATCTTTTGCCATTAAATCTGCTCACTAGTGTTGCAATTAGTGACGTGCCAGTTTTACATAATGGGGGCTATAGGGTTACAACTGAACCATGGGGAATACTCGTAGTTTATAGAGCAGGGCATGATGATGCATGGTGAAAGTAATTATTTTGGCATTTGTGCCACTTTCCTTTTTCTATATTTCATTTATTGATCAATCGGATCTGTTGTGCTATTATTGAATTGCAGGATCAATAGATTCTCATATTAGCTCTGTTTTCATTTTATTACTGATTTTGTGCTGGTGTTTCCTGCTACAGCTACATTTGTGAGGCATTTTGGACAGTACGGAGAAATAATTGATTCAGTGATAATGAAGGATAGGTACACATCACAGCCACGGGGTTTTGGCTTCATTACATACTCTAACCCTGCTGTTGTTGATAAAGTGATAGAGGACAAGCATGTCATCAATGGAAAGGAAGTAAGTTTTGTTTCTCAGCAAGTCAGTATAATCACTTGGGAGTTAAATTGCTCTATTTTATTAATTCTTCGTTTAGTTCTTAACTTCTTATACTTGTTCTGTCGATATACATGCACATTAGGTAATCAGGTTTTTTGTGTGATAAGGATATAAAACCTTTTGTTTTATCATATTGATTTTTATTAAAATATGAATTACACATTGTGCTATAAATGGATAGGTTTTCAATTTATATGCCTACTACTAGGACTTATCACTTATAGGTGCAATTGTTATCTTTTTTGTTATCACAAGTTATGAGTGCATTTTAAACAAACACTGGTGTTGCTTTGGTAACTATATGTCTATCTGTTTGCTTTGTTAATTCAAGCAATTGGCATGTCAATGTCTGTTGTCTGTTTGGGTACTACCATTGGTGTTTCTGATTCAATTTATTTAGGATACTAGTAGTATGTTAAGTTGCTCATGTTACTTAATGTAGCTATTCCAGATGTGATTTCACATTTCTTATTTATCCATCTGAAGTTTCATTTGTGCCATACCTCATGCATCACCCATTTATCTTTGCATTCCCCACACGTTCACAGATGAAAATTACTTAGTAGTTCTTCCTTTTGCTTACTACACAGGTTGAAATTAAGAGAACCATACCAAAAGGTTCAGTGCAATCTAGCTCTAAGGATTTCAAGACTAAAAAGATATTTGTTGGTGGGCTTCCCTCAACACTAACAGAAGGTAATATCAGTATGGCATATGATAGGATCAGCTTTATTTTACATCGACTTTTCCCTGATGATTGTTCTATTTGTTAACCTTGATCAGATGATTTCAAGAGTTTCTTTGCAAGATATGGGACTGTGGTAGACCACCAGATTATGTTTGATCATGAAACCAAACGTTCTCGAGGCTTTGGATTTATAGTTTTTGCTTCTGAGCAAGTTGTAGATGATTTGTTAGCAAATGGAAATATGATTGACCTTGCTGGTTCAAAGGTGAGTCTGCAGTTCATTATAGAAATGACACAAATGGTTATCCCCTCCATTGTGTACCTATGGTGTAAAATATGTAAAGTAATGTCAACAAAAGGAAAATTCGTTCTTCTATTACAAGTCACCAGTTGTGCTAATTTCATGGAACATCATGCTTAATTGATAGAAAGGCCCCATAGGTTATTGACAGGGCTTAGGTCATTTGTTTGTTTGTAGGTGGAGATCAAGAAAGCAGAACCAAAGAAATCCTCCAATGCACCACCACCACCAGTGCATGGTAGGAATGCTAGGTCAGCATATGATAGTGGCTCTAGGGACCACCCTTCTGCTGACAACTATGGTGGAATGGCCAGTGCTTATGGAAATTACAGGGGTGGTGGATTTGGTCCTTATAGGAGCGATGCAGGTTTTGGTGGTAGACTCGGCAACTATGGTGGGATAGGTGATTTTGGTGGTGCATATGGTCGTTACTATCCAGGATTAGGGGGCTACGGAGCCGCATCTTCATTTGGTTATCCTGGTCGCTTTGGGTTATATGGAGGAGGTTTTGGTGGAGCTTATGCTGGTGCTGACTTAAGTGGCTATAGACGCAGTGGCGGTGATGAGAGCTTCAGTGCCCCTGGTAATCCTGGGTTTGGTGGTGATGCTGATGAGAGCTTTGGTGGCCCTGGTAGTACTGGCTTTAGTGGCACCGCCTACGGTGGGGCATATGATACTACGCTAGGTGGTTATGGATCTGCTAGCACACCTGACACAACTAGGGGGAGCTTTACTGGTGGATATGGACGGTATCACCCATATGGATGACCAGAAGAGCCCTTGAAGGTTTTCCTGGCTTAAAACTTTCCTGCATATTTGCTGCCATCATTGGAGAGCACCCACTGCCCAGCTTTTCAGGAAAATATCTAGCTGCCTGAAGCTTCAAGCCCAGTTTAATGTCATGTGTACATGTCTTCAAGTTCACCTGAGCGCTTCTATCCCAAAGCATGTAGTGATCCAGTCATCCAGAGTAGGTATCATATTGAAGGTTATGTTTGGCATAATATATAGATTTCTGGTAATACTTGTAGTTTCAAGCTTCTTTGTAAGCATACCTCTGCAAGCAGATTAGCTGTGTGAACGTTAGGAGAACCAGTCTCTATCACTTAGCATTATACATGTTAAGTTATTTCACTCTTTGATTTACACATGAAAAGGATTGCCTTGTGTTGTTAGCTTCCTCGTTTTTAGCTTAATCTGTGCTCACTAGCAATTGCAGCCTGTGTATACAAAGTGCTATAAAGAACATGATTGCCCTACACGATGGAGTACATGTCTCTGTCCTCAAATATCTGCACCTTGAATCTGAAAAATCTAATCGGTTGGTTTGTTGTCCTATGCTTGTTGCATGAGTTCGATCATGCATGTTTGAATGCACCTGTGAGGATGAGCTGCGCACCTGAGTTCCTATAATAAGTTCATCCAATCCAACTTAGTTACTGATTCATATTTACTCAAAACTGACATCTTTCATAATTTTTTGAGGTTTGAATAGTTGTTCAACCAAGTTTGTCGATTGTTTGTCCAAATGGTTGTTTAGCCCAGTTGTATGTGACCAGTTGTACGCTGTTTCCGTTTGACCCCAATATGCAGGAAACGCTTGGTGAATGATTGGTTTCTGTTTAGACAATTGCTTCTAGAGTAGGACATGTATGCCAGCTGTATTAGCAAAGGAGCATTTGATTTTAGCATGCCTGTGCACACGAAGTGCTATGGAAAATGCCACTTTTGATTTACCCATGAAGAACATTGTCTGTGATGTTATTAACCTCCTTGGCTTTAGCTTCATCTGTTAATCACTAGCAATTGATGCCTGTGTATACAAAGTGCTATTGAAAACACCATTGCCCTTTACGATATGTTTGAAGGGCCAGTCGATATCTCGTTGTATTATACCTGTTTAAGTTATTCACACTTTTGATTTACCCATGAAGAACATTGTCTGATGTTATTAGCCTCCTTGGTTTTAGCTACAACTGTTATCATCAATGAATGACTGTACGAAGTGCTAAAAAAACCCCATTGCTCTATACGATGGAGTACCTGTCTCAAGTATCTGCACCTCGAATCTATTGTCACGATGCCAAAAACTCAGCTGTTGTGGCCCTCATTCCTGAATAAAGATAGCCTAGATTGTTGATTAAAAAAAATCCGCACCAGTCAGTTATAAATCTAAAAGATTTTTTTTTTTTTGACAACTAAATCTAAAAGATTTGTTGTCCTATGCTTGGTGCACGAGTTTTATCATGCATATTTGAAACAATGAAGATGAGCTGCGCTCCTGAGTCCTATAACAAGTTGCATCTAGTTCAGTTACCGATTCATTCATACTTACTCAAAACTGACGTTTTCTGTGATTTTTTGAGGTTTGAACATAAGTTGTTCAACCAAGTTTGTCCAAACGGTTGTTTAGCCCATTGGTACACCGTTTCCGTCTGACCCCATTATTCAGGAAACATTTCATGAACGACTGATTAGCATTCACCTAGTATTAGGGAGCAGCGGGGTTATGTTCATAATATTTCTTAAGATTGTCTGTACAATTGCTTCTGGAGTAGGACATGTATGCTAACTGTAATAGCAAAGGCACAACGAATTTTAGCATGCCTTTGCAAGCATTGTTTCGTATCGTTCCCTTTTACACCGATGATAATCCTTTTCTGACTGAGATGATATCAGATTTAGCTATACTACTGCTACTACAGTATAGAATATACCACGGCTGAGTCTGTCTCGTGTCGGTCAGCCCTGAGTGGCTGCGTGTGTCTAGTGAACGGGGCAGCCGGGTGCACTGATTCCCGGCGCCGTGGGGCACCTCGCCAGCGTGCAGTGGTCGTCGACCTCCAGCCCCCACCAGTCGACGCCATTGACGCCCCTGGACTGCAGCACGGCGTAGGAGACGATGCCCATGAATGCGACGCCGGCGTCGAGGCCCGCCGAGAGCACGTAGTTGTGCCGCGCCCACCAGGCCTTGTACCGCCGGTAGACGACGTAGTTGAAGGCGAGGCCGACGGCGCCCCACATGAGGTAGTTGACGGAGCGCGCCGGCGGCATACTACCCGTGGCGCCCAGCAGCACCGGCATGTTGACGAGGCGGAGCCACGGCGCCCAGGCGCTGTCCGGGAACGCGCGCGCCAGCGCCCAGAACGGCACGGGCGCCAGCGCGCCGGCGAGGAAGAAGTAGTTCATCTTGGAGTAGAGGCCGAGGCGGCCGAACATGCGCAGCGGTCCCACGACGCCCCAGATGATGGACGCGTTGAAGAATACGTCGTCGCCGGGGCACGTCCAGGGGCTCCCCTCCGGCAGCTTGGTCGGGTCACAGATGTTGGGCACGCTCTCCAACAGCCACCATGACGTGCCGAAGTAGACCGACGACGCCAGCACGGTGCCGACGAGCTGCACGGCGAACATGGAGCGCGGCGGGATCTTCATGTAGTGGCCCAGCTTGAAGTCCTGCATGAACATGATGGCCTGCGACATGCTGATGTAGCCGTACGTCTTGAACGCCACGTTGGCGAGCGGCCGCCCCGGGTAGAGGTAGCCGATGATGAGCTCCGTCACGACGTTGAGCCCCGGCTGCTGGTTGGTGGTGGCGGTGATGATGCCGATGGGGAGCGTGAAGAAGAAGGCGATGCCTGCGGCGAGGAGGACGCCCCAGTACGGGAGCTGGAGCTGGCGGCCGAAGCCCTCGCAGGTGAAGAGCGAGAGGCCGAACACGAGCACCAACATCACCTGGAACCACCACTGCGGCACGGCGGCGTAGTTCCTCCTCATCAGCCGGGCGTGCACGTCGTCGCCGCCGGCGCCGCGCACTGTGGCCTTGGTCTGCTCCCAGATCGACCTGCCGTGGTAGAGCGCGACGTGGGATAGCGTGGCCGCCAGCGTCGCGAAGCTGAGGCCGTAGGCGAAGGCGAAGAAGATGCTGAGGTGGATCTGGCCGGCGCCATCGTAGCCGGCCTGGCTGAACTCAAACGTGGCCGGGTCCAGCACCGCGTTCACGTCGTACCGGCTGCCGTTGGCCATGAACACGTGGGAGGAGATGATGGGGAACCTTTTAGCGCCGTACGCGTCGCTCCAGTAGGCGAGGGGAAGGATGACGTAGACGATGAGGAAGAAGCCGGCCATGATGTTGACGATGGCGAACGCCGGCGTCGACAGCGGCGTGCCGAGGAACCCGGCCACGGTGGCCCAGTCCAGGCCGAACGCGCCGACGCCGAGGCCGTACACGCCGGACCCGATCTGCTGCGCCGTCACCGAGTTCTTCCAGATGAGGCACACCACCGAGATGGTGGAGATGGTCGGGAACAGGTAGTTGGGCACAATGTAGTAGGCGAAGCTGGCGGTGAGCACGGTGAGGAAGAACTGCAGCCTCGTCGTGCCTCCCCGGGGCCGCCTCTCCTTCTCGTGCAGCGCCCGGAAGAGGGAGACCTGCACCAGGTTCGCCGGCCACCACATGTAGGGGGAGTCGACGAGGAACTTGCGGAAGAGGCCGGCCCAGCCATACCCCATGAGCTGCGTGGTCTGGGTGAGCAGCATGGCGGCCAGCCAGTGGATGTTTCGGTGGTAGAACGCCTTGACGATGGTGATGATGCCGACGGCGTAGACGGAGTTGGAGCCGGTGTTGGCGAAGATGGTGATGAGCACGTGCTCCTTGAGGTTGAAGGGCCCCGGGTTGAGGGAGAAGGACCAGCCCATGACCCGGACGGACTTGCTGGGGAGGCACGCCGCCATGAGCTTGCCGAGGGGGAGCACCACGATCTGCACCGACAGCGAGGAGATGTACAACGGGTTCTGACGGTACCCGAAGAACTGGTTGGAGAAGGCCAGCAGCGCGCAGGAGAGGAGCCCCAGGAACCATGTCCTGAACGTCAGCGCCGGCAATGACGGGTCGTCGGTGATGGGCACCGTCAGCCGGACCTCCTCGATCGGGCAGTCGTCTACCTCCTCTTTCTCTACAGAATCGTCATCGTCGTCTGAAAAAACACCGAATTAATTGCTCTCAGTCAGCAGAATGAAGAAACACCAAAGAAGAACACAAGAAGGAAGGAATTCATTCCTGTCAGTCAAAAAGAGAATCGAAGGAAAGCTCACCGGTTCTTGCAGTTCCACCATTGATGCCTGGCCTGGAGCTGGCATTCCGCCGGCGGCCTTCCAGTTCCAGATGGCTGAGCTCCACTTGCTGAGGCTCCATTCTGAGTCTGAGTCTGAGTCTGAGTCTGAGTCTGAGACTGCCTGCCAACCTTTCACCTAAGATTTGGGGCCCTTATAAGCAAGCAAGCTTTCTGTGGACAGGCCAATTAGAGGCGCCCCCACAGCTAGCAAGATTGACAGGCCAATTAGGGGGCCGTGTTGGTAGCTAGTAAGCTCCTGCCAAGTGACAAAGAGATAGGTTAAGCGTCACCCTGACCTCTCTTGTGTTTGCAAGCAAGCGTGACAGAGTGATGCTCGCTCGCTCGAGTGAGGGGACATGCATGGTCCCGGCCTTGCACTGCTGCATCTATGTAGGAGCTGAGTATTAACAAAAGGCAGTTCAAAACTGTGAAGGAACAGCACGACTATTTATGATGTCATGAAGATCGCCGGTACTGACAAAAAGGCACTGCGGCAACTGTAAACCACTGCTGCTACTGTCTAGTATATTGATACAGTACTAGTACAGTAGTACAGTACATCCTTAAAAGTATTAGGAACTGCAGTAGATTAGATTAGCCAGCAAGTGGTGTGGTGGTCAGGTGGTGCTTTGTTTAACGATAAGAGATTTTTATGCCACCGATTGTTTAAAGTCTGAAACTGATTGGATGAAGTTTTCTGGAGGTGGAAGAACCTGTTGCTGTGTTTTGATAGGCAATGCTGTCGTCCTTGAAGCAAACGAGCGTTTACGTTGGTTCATCTGCCATGCCTAGAAAACTTCAGTGTCTGCTTTTGGGTGGCGGCATGTTTCAGTCGTCTGTCTGCGCTTCTTTGTGCGTTGGTCGCTTCTTGTTTCTTCGTAAAATCTACCTTAGTGCTCTCCGCCTCTTTTACCTCCGCGGTAATTCACGGTTTGCCTTCTTGTGTTTGTGATGCTACCCTCTTAATGAAATACGTGCTAGTTGACACGGTTGAAAAAAAAAAAACTTCAATGTCAAGCACGGCTCGAGAGATATATAGCTGATGTAGCAGTGTTTACAAAAGGCAGTTCAAAACTGTGAAGGAACGCACGGCTATTTAATTTATGATGTCATGAAGATCGCCGGTACGGACAAAAATGCACTGGGGCAACTGTAAGTAGTATAATACAGTTAGCACACTGCAGTAATCCTTAAAAGTATACTATAGGAACTGATATGGATTGGCTAGCAAGTGGTGTGGTGATGTTTTGTTTAATGATTGAGATTTTTATGCCGGTGATTGTTTAAAGTCCTGTTAGGACGAAGTTTGTGAGAACTTATTATGTGATGAAGTGGTAGCTAAACAAGATAGTACTGTTTTTGATTTGATAGGCAATGCCCTATCCTTGAAACATGCGTTTAACTTCTCCTAGTTTACGTTTGATTCTGTCATGCCATGCCTAGAAAACTTCATTGTCAAGCACAGCTCGAGAGAGAGCTGATGGAGCCGTGACACTTAGCTTGCTACTTGTGATAAACAATCAGAATACACGAACAGTACGTAAATTGAGTGCTCAATCAGTGAAGCCACATGGCTGTCTCTCACAAATAAAGCAACAGTACATGTGTGGAATGCAACATTTGAATCAATGGAAGCGACTAATTAATCTTACATCATAGATAATCATCATCATATATATGGTGCCATCAATCTTATGAAAAAGTTACCTTCCACTACGGCAGCATGCAGTACGTGCACTTGGCAAATCTGAATAGATTTAGCTTCAGAAAGGGGTGCAAATCCAATTACTTTAACACCGATAAATTAGCTATGGTCCTAGATATATCATGGAGCACCAACAATTGATGTTTTTTTGGGAAGGCGACGCCAAAGTTTGACGGCATGCAGGATATATATGACCACTTGATTGAGCGAGCTTGACTGAAGAATCAATATCTATCAATAACCCCAAAAAACCGCTAAAAAATCCAAGTACACGTTTCACATTATTACTCATTATCTCACATTGTCCCGGATACTCTCTCTCTCTCTTCTCTCTCTCTCTCTCTCTCTCTCTCATGGCAATGTGCCAATTGCGAGGTGCTTGTACCTTGTGGTGACTTTGTTAGCATCAAGATATGTCAGCTCGGTCTCCCATAGATGCTCACATATATAGGTAGACTATGTGTGAGCACGTTTTTAGGATTGATTGTGCATGCGTGTAATATAGACATCTAGGTATGTCTATCTTGCAAAAGAATAAAAGCACGATTGATTTGGAGTTAAATGCACTATAGGTCCTTACACCTTTCTTGTATTCCTGTCTGAATCCAAACTCCTAAAATGATCATTTGTGTTCTTCAACCTTTTCAAGTTGATTACTCCGAGTGTGAATTCAAGTACGTCTATGATTGGACCTAGAGTGAACTTAAGATGAGCCACTTGAAAAGTTAATGGATCCAAGTGATCATTAATTTTAAGAGTTCATGGGCTGAAACCGGAAATGCAAGAAATTAAGTTGAGAGGACCCAAGATACACATTATATCACTAGCTCATAGACTTATATCTGCCATAGAGGAAAGGACGACGAGTGTCAATCTAAATTGCTGGATACTGACAAGGTGTCTGTATCACTATCCATCATAATCTCTGTGTACATCCACATATACAGTATGCTTGGAACATGTATATGTCTGGTGCATTCAGTTCAGACTGACCCAATCAATGTAAATGGCGCCCAATCAGCAATCATGAAGAGAAGCATTTTCTGCCACTGAGAGTCTGAAGCTGCAGCCAATAACTGGAGGACGTACATGCAACCTTATCAAGATCCAAGAAAATCATCGTCCGGCACGGGCGTGCATTTGCCGGGAGGCCGGGAGCCCAGAGCTAGAGAGCGACCGGCACTGGGGAAAGATCGCCGGAAATTTGAAAAAAATGCAAGTTCATCGAGAAAACGATGCCGCCGTATGTATCTATCTGTCTCATGGGGACCATTCCCACTGAATTCTCCATATATGCAAATGGAGGAAAAATCTCCATACTTGGACTGAGCACTGAACCAATAAGGATCGATCGAGATTGACGATGAGGACCATCCATCATCTCTGGCACTCAGTTGACTGAAAGTCGATCTGGAAGAAACAAATGCAGCAACCTTATCATGGTTCATGTGCATTTGCCGGGGCAGAGAGAGAAGGACCGCCACTGCCACTGGCAAATTATTTCGACGCTGTCGTCGTCGGCGTGCGTGCTCTGCACGTTTGATCGCTGCCTCCTCTGTCATGTCAGCAAGGAATCTGAGACCCCTCGCATCTTTGATTCGTGGTTTGTTTGAGCTAGCCGCATCTTTGATTCTAAAATCTCAATTTGTCTGACCAATCCAGATTCGATGACGATTCTTAGCAGCTTAGTTTCTTTCCTTTTCCTTTTGCCTGTACTTGAACCTTTCTTTGGCTTCGGCTAATAAATCACAGTAGGGGCTCGATCAAACCCCTCCTGACTTTTTCAACACAAAAAACTACTCTAGTCCTTTTTGTATGTTTCATTCGTGCAGTACAA
The DNA here is from genome assembly GCA_018135685.1 of Themeda triandra. Classification (NCBI taxonomy): domain Eukaryota; kingdom Viridiplantae; phylum Streptophyta; class Magnoliopsida; order Poales; family Poaceae; genus Themeda; species Themeda triandra. The sequence goes on along the minus strand of JAENPR010000930.1, from coordinate 135,363 downwards.
ATAAAGGTGGCCGCCAGCTGGTGGGTAACGTCCGGTAAGAAAGTACCGGAATTGGATACACTTTTTTTTTCTGGAAGAAAATGTCCGGTAAGAATTTTGTGCTCCAATGCTTTTTCAAGCGCCACCCAACCCAACCAATCGAATCCTCTGTAATCCTAGAGAGCGAGTCTTTTTTTTTCTTTTTCTTTTTTTGGTGAGCGTGTCCGTTGACAGCAACGGCCGTACCTCTCACTAGCGGCCATATCCCTTAGAGAGACCAGCTCAATAAGGTGCCTTTGCAAGCTACAAAGGTTCCAAGGAGCCAACAATTCTTTTAGCACGGTAAGTTGGGATCGTCCCTTTATCTCTCTCTAGCACCACCTAGCAATAATCACTCTCCATATGCCTAAGTCAGCATTAAACACTCTCTAACCATGCATATATTTAGCACATTTGGTGGCTTGGAGTCTTCTCAAGTGTATGTGAGCTTCCTAGACTCCAACATATCTAAATAACCAAGTGGTGGTGTAGTTTTAACCTCAACAACTCAAATTGGTCATTGCTTCATCAGCTTAATTAGTTTTTCTATGATCGAGCATTGAATATACGATGGCCTACAGATTTACACTCACTAGATCATTTGGTGTGTGTAACACAACAACAACTACTTGCTAGAGATCCACCCATACCAATATTGAAACAGATGGTCGTTCACCAAGCTCAATGCTCTTAGAGCATCTCCAAGGGACTTGGCAAATGGGGTTTGCATTTGAGAATTTGGCAAAAAGCTCAAAAAGAGGGCTCCAATGGTTTTGCATATGTAGTTTTGCATTTTGACAACTTGGCATTTGAGGAAGCAAACTTGGCATAATTGCCAAGTCGCACACGGGTTGGCATATCCCGATCGCGCGCTCTCCCGCACAATGCCGTCTCCCGCGCGTGGTGGAAACATATTCGCGCCATATATTTTCCATCGCGAGATACAGGCCGAACCCTCCCGCCGCCGGTCCGTCCCGCATGCATAGCAGATAGCACCTGCAACTCTAACCATTCGCCTGGACCTGGCGGCGCATGCAACACGGCATGAAGAAGGCCAGAGGCGGTAAGGGCCGCCGCAGCGCCAGGAAGAAGAGAGGCAAGGACGGCGATGGCGAGAACGGCGCTGGCAAGGGATGTCAGGTTGACGAGGAGTACGTCGACAAGAGTTTGCCGGGCTGACGAGGACAACGTCGATGGCGAGATCGGCGCCGGGAAGAGATCTCGGTTTGTCGACGAGGGCTACAACGATGGCGAGACAGGAGACGACGGCACGGGAGATCACAACATCAACTGCGATGAGACGGACGGCGGCGGCGACAGCACTGGCGAGGATCTGATGTACAACTAAAGCGACGATGACGCGGAGATGGAGGACGACGACGACAATGTGGTGGAACCCACCGAGAAGAGGTACATCGTTCTGAGCCCGGACGACATCTGCGCACGGTAGGAGGCAGACACGGCCGAGGTCGCCGACGTGCTGTCCGTTTCACCGGGCTTCGCCGCGGTCCTGCTGCGGCACTACAAGAGGAGTGGTTCTCCCTCTCCGGCGACCGGCACATCCGCGACGCCGTCGGCCTGCCGGCGGACGTGCCCATGGCACTCAGCGCCTCGTGTGTGCCATCTGCTTCCGGAGGTTCCCCGCCGGAACGACGAGGGCAGGCGCACGATGGAAAAAATTGTACCGGCTGGGTCCACTTTGGGGAATTACCAACTCAATTTGCCAAAGCCCTTGGAGGTGGCCTATTTTTATACTTTGCATTTTGTTTTGGGACTTTGCAAATAATAACAAATGCAAAGTCCATTTGCCAAGTCCCTTGGAGATGCTCTTATGTGTTGTATATGTGTACACACATCCTCCATATTCGGCAGTAACAATTTCCGGAGGACTTGTCTAGTTCAATCTAATTTTTAATTTGTCCTAGTGGCCGGTTTTTCATCTTTAGCATCCAAGACCTACTAACACATATCCTCTTGATAAACACATTAGCTTGACCAATTGACTATATTATTATATTAATCATCAAAATCACAAGTGTGGCACATACAATATACTAGCTTCCAATGTCCATATTATTGGCTATACAAACTTGAGTAAGGGTCGGCATGCGTCATTAATAAGAAGTCTTAGGAGTCAGGACCCGTCGATATCACGTATGAATAGACACAAGATACGTACAAGTCAAATAGAGGAAAGAAGTGGGGGTGGTCCAGTGTTCATTGGACAGTGATGAGGGCTGCAGGCAGCATCACATGATGTTAATATGGGCACTGGCAGCCAGCAGTCCACAGGTCAGTGTCCTGCAACTTGAAGCAAAGCATGCATTTGCACACTGGCGCCGCTAGGTGCTGCTGTGGTCTATATGGGTACGAACAGATTCCCGTTTGCTGCAAACCACGGTGAGGAAGCTTAGTACTATACTACTATCTAGGAGTACTGTACATGCATTATTAGGCGCTCAATAAGAGAGAATTCAGTGGAAAGGACTTCGTTGATGATGATACTTCGATGGCAAGAGGGTGGCAACGTAACTGAAAGTCCAAGCTAAGAGCTACTTTTGTCCTTAATTATAGCTGCCTATCCTCCACTCCAATAATGCATTGCTGTTAGTTTTATTTGTACAAAGTTTATCCCAAAAAGAAGATCATTGTCACTTTATTTTTTTATTAGGAGTCGATAGATGTTAAGTGCATATACATGTTTGTCATACATACATCCAGTCATCCATACACAGCCATGAGTGATGAGTCCACGGTGAAGTGGACGTGAAGATGGACGTCTATTAACATGCATTATATACATACAGTACTAACTACATAGCACGCGCGCGTTGAGATCGAATCTCTAGCAAGCGCATGCATGCGTATTCTACGATATTCTTTCAGCCGGAGACGACGACGACGGGGGGCACAGCAGTGCAACGATGCACTGGATCCAAAGCAAGCATAGGTGGCAAGTGGCAAGTCACGTGAGTTAAATAAGAGCACTTGCACTGCAGCATTGTGCATCGGTGCAGCATGCAGCCGGTAAGTACGCTGGTAAGTACTACGGTAAGTACTACGTACCGGGTTGTCAAAAAGATTCTTGACAGTGTCAGTGAGTGAATTACAAACATCCATCCTATGTTGGTTGCTGAGCGGGGGTGCCGGCCACGTCTCCTCAAATTCGTTGAAGCTATCCACGTCTCCTCAAATTCGTTCAGGCTATCCACGTCGCTCCGTTTTTTTTTGCGAAAAGACCCTCCTGCTTTCTCTAAAACGCGATCTATACAGTATCTGCAGTGGAGTTTTTCCACTTTTACCCCCGTAAAAGTAAAATACTTCGCCCGAAGAAGACAGAATTCCAAGAAAACGACGTTTTTACGGTTACCCCCGCGTTCGCTTTTGCACATAACCCCCGCCGCCCCCTCCATATAAATTGGCCCATTCCCTTCAGGCACAAAAAAAAAAAAAAAAAATCCTCCCATCCGCTCCCTCCCCTCCCCCTCCCCGACCCTCCTCCTCCTCCGCATGCGGCGCGGGGGCGGGGGCGGGCGGCCGCGGGGCCGCGCGGCGGCGGCGGCGCGGGGGGACGGGACGGCCGCGGGCGCGGCCGGGCGGCCATATAGAACGGACCCTCCCCTTAGGGCAAAAAAAAAAAAATATCCCCTCTCCTCCCTCCCTTCTTCCCCGCCCTCCTCCACCTTCTCCGATCCGGCGCGGGCGAGGGCGGCGCGCCGTGCGGCGCGCGCCGCCGACGGAGCGGCCGAGCAGCCGGCCACGACGGCGGCGCGACCAAAAAAAAATCCCCCTCCCCACCTCCAACCTTCCCGTCGCCTCCCCCCGCCCCCCTGATCGGCGCGGCGGCCGGCGCGCCGCCGACCCGCGCGGTCGGACGAGGCGGCCCAGGGGGGCCAGGGCGCTCCCCTCTTCCTCTTTCTTTCTCCCTGCCGTCGCCTCCTCCGCCTCCAAGCAAAAAAAAAAAAAAACTCCCCTCCCCTCCATTTCCCCTGCCCTCCTCCACCTTCTCCAGATCCGGCCCAGGGCAGGGGCGGGCGCGGCCGGCACGCTGCGGCCGGACCAGGCGCCGCGGCTGGACCGGCCGACCGGCGGCCGCGGGGATGGCGCGCGGCGCGGCCGGGAGCAGGCGAGCGGGCGCGGCGCGGGCGGAGCGGCGGCGGCGGGGGCGGCGGCCCGCTCCGGCACGGGCCGGGGTCTGGCGGTGGCGGCGCGGGTCGGGGCCCGCGCCGCGCGACGACGGCGCGGCGACCGGCGGGCGTCCCGGCGAGCGCCGGGCGGCGCACGGCGCGCGGGGCGGCGGCGGCGCTGGCCGGGTCCCCCCTCTCCCTCTACCTCCGTCTCCACGTCCCTTCCCCTCGCAACTCTCGAGGTGATGTTCACGATCCGCCTTCGGTTAGGGTTAGGGTTACGGCGGCACTTCCTTTCCTCGATGTTCCCGCTCCCATGGGGTCTTGAGGGTCTCGCTATGTTCGGAATCGGAGCATTGCTCTCCCATGGCGTCCCGCTCAGTGGCGCCGGCATGTTCTCGTGGTCCGCTCTTCTCGGGATCCGACCTACATGGTCGCAGCGGCACTTCCTTTCATGGATGTTGCCGCTCCCATGGCGCCCCTTCTCAGGTGGTGCTTGCCCGTGCGTCTCCCCTACCTAGCCGATCTGATGTCCTGCCTATGGTACCTGGACTAGTAAACTTGATTGATTTTTTGTGCCACATCCGATTTTGCTTTCATTTTGGATTGACCGCCTTCTTGCTGCTGCTCGGATTGGGATTAGATACACCTCGTTGAAGTGCTGAGGTTTTGGGATTGTGCAGTGATGAACCTTTTCTAGACTGAGACAGTGGAACTGTGCAACGACAGCCGATTATTTGATTATTCCATGGTTCCTGCAATTTGCATTGGCTTGTGATTGTCCCCATCCATACTATGATGGTTGCTTGTCGGGGGGGGGCTCGGCCACGTCTCCTCAAATTCGTTCGGCTATCCCACCGGTGGATCTCGTTTGGTTGCCCATCAGCAGCCCTATCTCATGAGATTAACCTCCTCCACTCATTTCCCTTGAGTTGTCGCGGTAAATATGCCCAGCTAGATTCTGCATGTTTGCTCTTGACCATGGTTCCATTGTCTATGATGTCATTAGTGCACATAGTTTGTTGTTTGCTTACTGAGCACACCCCATTGCCGATGATGTATTTACTCAACACATTCCATAGTTACCCCTCAAAGAATCTTGCTTATGTGTTTTGCAAAATCCTTCGATCGCTTAATTTTCTGCACGACATGAGTTCTTAGTTCGAATTGGGATTCTCGATTCTGGAATTCCCATGGTGCTTCTTCTCGTGTACTTCGATGTGCTTGTTTGTTGTACTTCAATTCGGATCGCCTCGCCTCGCCGGATGATAGCAGTGGCGGCTACGTGGACGACGAGGTAATCTCCCAACTCTCTTCTCACATGCCCTCAGTCTCTCCATTTTTATAGAACTCATATCTCGCAGCATGGACCTTGGTTGTGCAAGTATTTATTGTAGCAGTGGAGCTGAGGAGTATAGCGAAGTTGCATCGTCTATTTATAGCGAAGTTGCATCGGCTGTTTATACCTCTTCATCTCCTCAAGTTATACGATAACGGGAGCTTTAGTTATAACTGCCAAATATATTTGCCACAGACCAAGGTTGCATATGCTATCTAGCTTACATCCTGCGTTGTAAAATAGGTATGGACGAGTATGGTAGAGAAAATGGACAGACATTGCCTCGAGGATTAACAATTCTGGCATTGCTTCATCTAATGAACCTGAATTTGTTCTAATCACTATTTGTTCCGATAATCAGATTTATCTGTTCCCTCATGAAACTATCCTCACAGTTTCATTGGTAAAAAAATGGATGACTACAAATTGTATGTGGTTGACATCCCGATTATTTCATCCACGATATGCATGTGTCATCAAATTAAGAAGCTAACGGTTTTGGTTTTGATATGGTTAAAGTATTTAGTTATACAAATTCTATCCCGATTCTCTAATCTCCTCTCGTGTGTACGTTTGGTCTTTCAGGTGCCTCTGATGACCTTTGGATAACAACTGGTATGAGGTTACAGGTACGGTTAGATTTTGTGATGCATATTTCAGAGAAAACACTTACACATTATATTATATATGAATGCAGATATTGACGGTTGTTATCCTGTTAGTTCGTGAACAATAGCTTCACAATTTTGCAAGTGACGTACGGGAGCGTGATCAACCTGGTTCACGAGAAGATGAAAGCATTGGCTGCCCTCGCATGATCTGACCGTCACCGGCTTTTGCTAACTCCACTGAATGTTCCTTTGGATCTCATAACGTAGTTTAGTAGTCTTTAGTTTAGGGTGCTATTTGACATGCCACAATACTCTTAACGGTTTCTTCAAATTTAAGGTGCAAGCGGTCTATTTCAAAGATTGAGCTGATTATTAGCTGAGATACAAAAGAATGATTTTAGTATTTTGCCGCTTTCCTCCTCTACAATGTGTTGATCATGTATAATCGTATTTATCCAACCTATAATTGTTTCTGCTGGGCGCGCAAGTGCGCGCCATTCCACTAGTACACGTAACACGTCGGCCATGCCACTGCAGTACTGCACTGCCAACTGGCTACTGGCTTCGGCATGTGACTCTGTTTCTTCATCCGTGAGCCGATCATTTTGGTTTGGTCCCCTACTCCCCTAGTTCTCTTTTCTGGCTCAATAGCTAGCCAGTCACAGATTCGTATGGCCTCGTTAGGTTGCGTAAAGTTAAAAAAAAAAAAAATCACTATAGTACTTTTATTTATATTTAACAATTGGTATCCAATTATAGACTAACTAATTTAAAAAGATACGTCTCGTGATTTATAACTAAATTGTATAATTAATTATTTTTTACTTATATTTATATGATGGAAAGATAATGAAAAAAATCAACTTTTTACCTGGATCTAAACAAGGCTCACATCAGCTGAGATTCTCATCAACTGAATGTGTGTGAAAAACTGCAGAACACTCTCAGATATCTCTCTCTCTCTCTCTCTCCAGCTGAATGTGAAAAGCCTGCAGTGACGCTCAGCTAGCTGACATACCAAGAATGTGACCACAACATGCCAAATATGCCCTCTCCATGTTCCAATAAAAAGGTCAAATATGCCATGGCTCGCTCACATCCAGTGGCTATTTGCTTTGCCACTTGTGAGTCCATTTGTCTTACAAAAAAGATATGCATGGAGCATGGCCCAAGGGAGCAGGCAGCGAGAAGCATGCATACGCAGTGGTTAGTTGTTTCTTGGCGGCAGTGCCAGGTAGCAAAGCACTCTATGTTATTTTGTTCTTGGCATTGGCAAATATAATAATGATGAACGTTTATATGGAACGTGTGGGGCGTAGAAATTTAAAACCATGGTATCAAAGAGTTCATTCGTCACCCATGTAGCGAGGGTGAGAGTGCGGGGAAGGGCATCGTTGCTATTTGCAATGATGCGGCATACACTAGAGGTGTGTTTGGTTTTCCGATGTACCTCTTGTAAAGGCTTCAACAATATCATTTCAACTTGTTTGGTTTTCTCTTTAGAGATTGAAAGCTAGGATTAACTAGCTAAGCCAACGATCACCTTAGGTTAGGCTTGTCGCAAACACAAAGGGCTACGTAGTCGTATGACGTCTTCTCACCACCCCCAAGTCCACCTTCGCTTCTGCTCCTTGTCGACACATCGTCCTCATCAAGAGGGTTCCTCACCAATGTGCCCTCATCGTCGAGGAGCTATCCTCATTATTGATGACATCCCCTTTCCCGCTGAGCAAAACGAAACAAGCCTCGACACACAAGTCTTCCAAGGTGGTGGCAGCGAAGCAATAGCAACAAGGAGACCTGTCGGCGCAGGGTGATGGCATGAGTGCCCCTAATCTCGATCACAAATGATGAGTTGAGCGAGTTCATGAGCGAAGGGCCCCCAACTGTGCGACCTTTGGCGTGACGATTGGTTGGTGGCAGCTTTGAATGGCGTGGGGGCATCCATGGGTGACGACGCTAAGGGAGGTCGAAGCTAGCATTCATATCAACGAGCTCCAGTGGCAGTAATTGAGTTAATTCTTAGTATCTTCATCATAAAGATGAGGTGATTGTATTTGTATCGGAGAACTACCAAGGCGACTAAATATGATCTAGACAACTTAGGTATAGCCAGCACAAGCAAACTAAACAATAGTCTTTTGCATCGCGGGAATCAGGCTTTGTCTACTCTAGCTTAGTTGACTAGCCAGATGATAGTGCATCTATAAACAATCACCTATGCCTCGAATTTGATCTCGGAAAGGAAACAGCGCCAAGGGCGCGCTCTCTCCTTTCTGAATACTAGTCTTTAAAGGAAAGAGAGGAGCAAAATAAGGAGATCAAATCATAAGGCGATGATGCATGCACATGCAGATGCGACTAACTATTCATCCCGTGTTTGACTGCAGATTCTGTGGGCTCCTTGGCTCATGGACCTTAAATCAAATAAATAAGGAATTGGCACGCGGCCCACGCTGCACCTCGGCAAGCCGGCAATGCCGCGAGGAGTTGTAACCCAAACTGAAATTGGGGCAGGTGGGGAGGGAAAGAATTCGGATACTGCGTTGGGCCACTGGCACTACCTCATGGAGGCCCAGCCCGTTTACGCCGAAAAGGAACCCGATCCAGCCGTGATGAGGAAACAGAATTGGAGATATACAGCAACAATGTCGTCATCCCTATCGCGTCCTTCATTTCCAACCAACTCGCTGAAATCTTCAACCATGCCATGATGATGTTACCTTGCTTGGTATCAGTGTTCTTCTTGTTATACGCAAAGCTGTTTTCAGTCAGCAGTTCACATTTGCTACCTGCATATTTCCCACAATGTTACACATAATTATTATAGTACTTATGTTTGAGAGGATTTTACTTGAACAATGCTGCTTATCCCGCTTGCACTCGACAAGAAGAATTATGCGTTTTTCCAGCCTGCAGATTTTTGTACAGAATTGGTTTATCATCAACCTGTTCAACATTTTTTCCTACCAAGACTGAACACAAAGGGTTCAGCCAACTGGCAATCAGATATCGTACGCCAGACAGGATTAAACCATTTTCCACCGAGAGAACTACTGTATAGAATGTACACCCGAATGAAATAATGAGCACTATTACATGACAGCACGCAGGCTGTTCCCAAAGCTTCCAGCTTTACAAGAACTCTGTTAGAGGCGTACTCCGTATGTCATGGGTTTCTAAGAGGAAGCTTTAGCTTTTCCTTCTAATCCCTACAGCCTCTCTAGCTAACCACTCACTATAATTACTCTCTTCTTTCCTATTATTCCTCCAACCTTCCAAACTAACACAATCAGTTAGCTAAGGCAAGGCTGCACAGAGTTGAATCTAACTGAGGCATGGCTGTTAGCCACTAGGTACACCCATGACATACGCCTCTTAACACCACTATCATAGGAACAAGTGTGGGTTCATCTTGCAAACTATTTTGACTAAAAATGCCTCCAATGCACTGCTTTCTTCTGGTTGTGCCAATATCAACAATAGTACAATACGCTCTGAGTGTGAATGCTTCTGCTTCACCACACACTAGATAGTGGTGTTACCTGCATATTTCAGTCACAACCAAAAGAAAGCAGTTCACATTTGCTAACTGCTTTCTTCTGGTTGTGCCAATTTCAGTCAGCAGTTCACATTTTGGCGATTGTATATCATTAACCCAAAAATGAAAACTATCGACTACCGTTGAGATTAAAAGCTAATGACAGGTTCACTGTAGTTTCATAGAGATCAAATATTCATGTAAACACCAACCAAACTCTGGGAGCAATAAAGAATCTTGGCATGAATAACTGAAACCGACAAAAATGGACCATACCTCAAGAGTACCTCCCAGAACAAAAACGATAAGAACAGTTTGATCGCCGAAGGTTGATTTAGATTGTAAAATGGAACAAAACTTAGAAATGAGCAATTAAATAGAAACAGACAAAAAAGACTGAGAATCTCACCTGTCCAAGCCCGAATCTAACTATTCCACTTTTGAATAGATGACCAACAGTTGATGAATGATACTTGAGGCCAGGTACATCATACCTAGACAAGAGAGCTAATAGTAACTTATAAAGCAACCCTTTCCTCGAGTAGGCATCAGTCTCGACTCTACTTAATGCTGCTAGACCTTCACCAAGGGCTTGATTTATTATCCTCGTACTGGATAATTTGTGATTTTTTTTTTTTTTTGAAAAGCTGATCAACCCTATCTCGCACCAACTTAAGTAGCATGTCCCCATAAGCTTCCTCCTTTTGGTGATCAGTATTATCATTGTCATCCCAGGTGCCCCATTCGTCATCAAAATCATCGGTACTGGGTGTTTTATTCCTCTCATAATCTTTAGATCGCTTTAGCTTTAAGTTCACAATCCAGGCCATCAAGGAAATGCAACTTAACAGATGATCGTCGTTCAAGGATAGAGTCCACTATAACATCCTTAAGAGACTGTTTATCTTCCTAAGAAAAGGGACCACCAGTTATAGATGTAGGGAAATTTTACCAGCTAAGATATACCCCATAATCATTATAGAAGCAGTACATCCTGGAAACTAAGTAGGTCGTGTGTGTGATTCAACTGAAGTGCTAGTGTTGATGAAATCACGAAGCTCACTGGCAAGACTTTGAGTTGTCTCTGCAGATGTTACACTTAATATACGGTCAGCACTTGTAAAGGCGTCCCAGCAAGACCTTTGAGGCTCCAGTAGAGTCATTTCAGCAGCTAGTGCTAACTGGATAGCACCTCTGTTTTTTAACAATAACAACTGGTCTAGAGAAAGTATTTGCACCATAGAGCAAATCTCTGAGACAGAAGTAGCTCCCTGTCGACCTTTAGATGCAGCGGATAGCTTTCCATGCCGCAAGGCTTCAAAAAGCCATTTTTTAATCAGCACTAACCCATCTTTTGCTCCTCTGTCTAGTAATGCCTCCAAGTAGCATACTCCAGCACAGTTGATAGGAATGAACCACTTACAGTGTCAAGTTCACAGCCAAGTGTGTGATCATGTGCTTTATCAGCGCAATCAGGTAAGCAGCTAACTTCAGAGTCAGCCTCAAGAGAGTTCCATCCAGATGCAAATGACATGAAACCTTCAGATAACATACTGCTCCTAACCTTTGGTTCTTCCTTGCTAAAAACTGTCTCAAAATGAACTTTTATATCCAGTTGGGAACGTTTAATGGTGACTTGAGAATGCCTGCTTGGAGTTTATGAATTTTTCGCTGCAGAATCAGATGCCATCCTTTCCTTGCGCAGCAACGAGGATAGCATCCTATCAAGAAATGAGTCACCATGGAAGCAAGGAGTTAGGAGATCAACTGTGCGATCTACGATCAGTAGACCAGCAGATCTCTTATTGCGACCAACATCATATAGACTTGACATATCCATCATCAGCTTTCCAATAACCTTCGATGTATCACCAAGTGAAAATATATCAAGCTTTAGGTCCAACTGCACACATTTTTACAATGAAGAATTGAGATCAACGAAGTGTATGCTTTTATAGAACAGATAAGAATACTTTTGATGCAATCATCACCTTATTGGTCAAATGGTACAGGAACTGGGCAGTCAATGTCACTCCTGGAGGTACCTCGTCACTATCTAAAGGTTTACCAGTAGATATGGAGGGAGACTCTTCTTAACTAGTATATTGCCCGTGCATTACCACGGTTTCATTTAAGGAATGCACTTAAAACAACCATGCACAAAGCACCACAAAACAATTTCAAAGTACACATGATTTCAGAGTAAACAAAACAATAGCTCATGGAGATGTCACTGCCTCTAACAAACCCATTCCAACATATGATTCTTAAAGTTCTTAACGAACACAAAAGAATACATTTCAGAATCAGAACAGATTAAACGTAAATGATTAAAGGAGCTTCCACAAGCAACAATTTGGACTTAATCAATTTCGAGTATCAGTTGAAACCTACAGGGCCCACTTGCGCCACTTCCTATCTGCAATCAAATCAAAGGAACCAATGACATAGGAAATTTTAGTGCATACTTAAGCATCATTCATATATGTGCTGAAAATAAAGGAAACTTCAAACATTTCAATTTTTAAAAAGGGCAACCAGCCAATTGCAACATTCGATATTTGATCACATTCCTTAAGATGCATTGTTTGCTTTTGTCTAACGACAAGGGGACATATCAGTACAGAAAAAATATTTTTTAGAAACAAAACTCATAGAGGAAAGACAGGTGGGGAATCAGTTACTGCATCTTGCAATAAAGTTTACCTCAGATCACATAGAAAGTTTGAAATGTGGACAGACCATGCACGCACAGAGAAAAAAAACAGAAAAAATTGCAGAACCAATCGTTTTCCACGTGTCTCATTGCACATAAGATAGACAGTTTAGCTGAGGGTCTGACATGCATCCATGATCTCTGTTTGGAGTCAAACAAAAAACAGGTTGTAGAAAAAAAAACATATGCAGCTGTATGGCAGATAGTGGTCAACAATCGCCAAAAGGATAATTCATCAAGCAACTTCCTTATGGGGCAGCTTCGTAAACACCCAATAATTACCACATCATGCATGCAGACCTGTACATACAGTTCGGTTTTGTGCCAATCCCGGACCAAAGTAGGCCAAAATAGCAAGAGGCATGAAACTTCCATTAGCAACCATATTCCAAGCCATCCAAAAATAGATGACACAGACAAGTGAGAAATTAGCTCTTCAAAACAAGTTGCTATCACTTCCCAATTCGCTATCATACAAGACAATTTTCAATACACAAACAGTTTCAGGCTAATTTGAGAATAATTTGCAAGCAGCCAACCAAACAAAATTAAAATTGAAGGTCTGCCAGGAGATCCAATAACACTTTACTGACTCTAGCAGATACAAGTCCAGGAGAAGAAATATAGAATTTCTACAATTCAATCATTGTCTCATAAATTTACACGCCATGCACTATTGCACTGGGATTTACCTTAAGGAGGAAAACAGTCTACGCACCGCTTCAAAGAAATTGGCAGCTTTGTCAACATTGATATCTAGCTGATAGCTACAACATGAGAAAACAAAAGAATCAATTGTCAGCATTATGACTATACAAATAAGAAAATCAAAAGAATTAAAAAACAAGGTTGTGCAGTACGCTACTACTGAGACAGTAAAGAGACATGACCTGCTGCAGCTTAGCATCTTGCAGCATATAAAATCTCTTCTTTGCACTCACAGAAGATAACTACAACACATATATCAAAACTTTTGAACCTAGAGAGCACAGAATGATCTACCTGGCTGCAGCATCGCCAATTTAGATTTCAGAAACTTTGGTGTTGCATCTCTACCTTCAGAAGAGCTCCATTTGATGAGGAACTTGCATATTCTTCCATACAAATTTACTATCACAGTCTGAGAGAAGACCTGCTGCAAAAAAATATGGAAAGGATAATCTAGCTTATTTAGTCACCAACAACAAGGAGAATGTACATCATAGTATCTTTTGCTGCACTATTTTCTTTTAAATATTTTATATCCTTTCATCATTTCATACAACTGATCTTTTGAATGTTCGAGTGCTGGCCAATAAAGTGTTCCAGAGGAAAATCAAGGTTGATCCCCATTAACTGATTATTTACAGAAGTATTGCTAGAAATACTATTGCACCAGGGAATTACAACCACCAGCTTTCAATTAACTGTAAAAATAGATCCTTTTACACCAAGACAAGGACTCAAGGTCCAAGTACGAGTGCAGGACAAATAAATTGCCAAAACACATATTCTCCTTGAAACCTGACAGAACAAAGGACCATCAGCATCAGATACAACCCAAATTAGGAACACAATGCACACCACAAGAATCCACACAGAAGAACTACGTATTTCATTCTGAGGTAAAGCTAGTCTCATTTACACAGAACCTTTGGAGGCACACTGGAAATATAATTAGACCAAGTAAATAAGCACAGAAGACAAACCTGTTCATTCCCAATAGAACGATCAAAGACGAAGGAAGTAGAAATCTCCTGCAGCTGAGGTCACCAATGCCATATCACTGAACACAGCACAGCTACAACCACGAAAAGCGATTCTGGGTAAAAAGTCACAAAGGGATCTGAAAAAACACATAATGAAATGATGGAGGCTTCTAGCTCGATCTAGTGAGTAACAGAGGCTTGTAGCTCGATCTCACCCGTGTGGTGTTCCGGCACCCGTGACCCAACCCAATGCGGTGCCTGCCCACACCCGCATGGTGCTCCGGCGCGGCGGCATGGCTCCCAGGAACGGGGTTCAGAGCCTGCAACAGAACCGCATATCAAGCTCAAGAGACTCCATCGCACCTGAGCTGAAGTCAAATGTGAAGCCACACACATTTTTGCAGTACACATTCTACAAATTATCCAAAAAAAAATAGACATACCATGATCTCGTATGAATTGGAGAACCTCTTCGGTGGGCAAGCCACAAACAGCTGGAGTCGGATGAAGAGTATTTAGAATCTCAAACTGCATTGCCAGAACAACTTGGTCACCATTATCTTGGTGTACTCTATGACTATGAGAAGTGGTTCACATTTATTGACAATTACATACAAACATATTCATCCCAAGTAGTTCTTCTCATAGGTTACCTCATCATCTACATTCCTTATTCTCGCAGCTAACCATGCTGACAAATGCTAGGATGGACCCTCATCACAGATCATCTGAAGATAAGATTGCAAAGGCTAGTTTAGTACAATAAATTGCAGGGACCATCCCCTTCCCCCAAAAAATGCATTATGTCCAGGCTGCCTGTCGGTTTATCTTTTCTTTCTTCTCTTGTAACCTTGTTAACTTTTGTTTAGTTTTTAATAAATTACAGTAGGAACCTCTGGTTCCCCCTGATTCCTAAAAAAAAGAACATTTGTTTAGTTCTTTATGCTGTCCCGTACAATAGTAAATTCGATATCCTCTTTGGTACTGCAAGAAAATTTTGCATCAGTACCTGCTCAATTTTAGTTCACAGTGTCGATTTCACAATGACTCCCTTGATCATAGTAAGCTATAAATTCTAAGGAGGGAAAGGAACCTTAGAAGCAAATCCTGACGGATTTGAAAGTCATCTGCCCTTGTTTTTCCTCTTGCTCGAGTACCAGCTAGAGCCTCACTGGAAAAATTCAAATGTTTCCGGTGAAATGGTTGCTCTTGCTATTCAGAATGTTTGCATAAAACTAGCATTAGTTAGAAAATGACTGTTTAGCATTTCTGCAACATAACTAAAAAATACATCTGACAGTTTTTTTTTCTAACTAAATAGAAGAAGGAAAAGCTCAAGTATGCAGTGATGTTTTCTTTTTTTTTTAAAAAAAAAACAGAGTAAAGATACGCTATTTCCAACAAACGCAGGAGCATCCGGTGGTTGTATGCAGAATTGATAAGCATTTTGGCCCTCAACCTATATAGTTAGATTACAGAGTGGTATTCTCATGGAATAAAATCAATTCGGAAAGTGCGGTAGTCTGTTTACGCTTTCATTCTTTGTAGGGAGGCAATGCTCATTGTACCCGTTAAGCACTGAAGATGGACTCCCCACCTCCCCCCTCCCCACGGCGGACGCCACCCAGCGCGCCGCCGGCCACCACCACCACCACCCCCTCGCCGCTGTCACAAGGTAAGGCCGCCACCGCCGACGCCGCCCCACCGTCCTCCCCCCTCTCGCCGGACGCCGAGCCGTTCTATCCTGGAGAGAAGTCCGCCGGGAGGGGAAAGGCGGAGCGTTGGGAGATCGAGACCATCGACTCCGACTACGACTCCGACTTCGACTTCGACTGCAGTTCGTCGGAGCCGGCCTCCTACCTCGAGGCCGCGACCCGGGGAGCGGCAGAGCGCGCGCCATCGCCGGCGGAGAAGATGGAGGCGGCACCTATTGACAGCCAAGGCCCGGGAGATACCGTGGCCGCGGCGAGTCAAGGTGCCCCCTCCAGGACCCAGTCCCGCCGGATGCGCCGCACTCGGGCTGCTGCGCGCCGCGCAGGAATCACGGCAGCCGAGGACGCGAAGACGGCGGACAACAAGGGCAGCCGGCGGAGGAACGACATGGCGACAGGGGCGCGGCACCGGGTCCCGGCCACGCGCCACGTCGGACCACAAGCACTCGAGCGAGTCGCTGCCCACCACCGTCTGGGAAGCCAACGGCGTGCCTCGGCGCCGGACAAGGACGGTTGGCAGAAGGTACTACACCGCGACGAGGGGAGACCGCCGCCCAAGAAGCGCCAACAGAGCACGCCGCCACCAAGGGGGATTCCGCCGGAGTACGACGGGCGCTGCCTCAACTGCCTCTCCTTCAAGCACAAGATCGCGACTTGCAACAGACCGCGCCAATGCGCCCGTTGCCGCAGCACGCGCCACCTCGCCAAGGACTGCAAGAGGCCGAGGGAGCACACGGCCGGCGGAGAGCGGGCGCCGGGCCGGAGGATCGTTCGCGCGCGACGGGACGGCCACGACACGCCGGAGGGCTCGGCTGCGCAGAGGGCCGTCACGCCGCCTGATCGCACGCGACCGCGCATCCTCGACGACTCCTGCGAGGACCCGTGCTCTGAGTTCGCTAATGGAGTACCACCCGGCCACCCGGCGTTCCGGCCGAGGGAGGCCGAGTGCTACGTCCAGTGGGACGACGACACGACCAACGCCGAGGCGGCGCTCCAGCTGGCCCTGGTGGCGCGGCCAAGCGGAGACCCAGGCCACCACACAACATCGGAGGTGCTACTGGCGTTGATGGCGGCCACGGGAGTGGGAGCCGACGAGATCCGGGTCAAGAAGTTCTTTCCTGAGCGGTTCATCGTGCTCTGCTCCTCCGCGGCGACCAAAGCCCGCGTCTTGGCGGCGTCGCCGGCGCCATTCGGGACATCACCACTCATCCTACTGCCGTGGTCCCGGGTGGCGCATGCAGACCTCACCTCCGTGCATTACAAGCTCACCATCGAGTTGGAGGGGGTGCCACCACACATCTGGAGGGAGGCGACCATCGCCAAGATTCTGGCGCCGTACTGCTGGATTCAGGACGTTGAACCTGCTTCAGCGGCCGCCGACGACATGTCCGCGTTCAAGCTCACCGCGTGGGCAGCCGACCCCTGCAAGCTGCCCAAGGTCATATGGCTGAGTGTCGCCGAGCCGCAACATGGACAAGCTCACGGCGAGGGCTTCCGCTTCGGAGGAACACGCCCCTTCCTGACCAAGAAGGACCTCCTGCGCTACAAGATCACCGTCCACCTACGCTGCGTCCATGATTTCGCGCCGCCACCGCGCGACGACGGCGGCTCATCGTCCGATGATCAGGCCGAAGACGGCAGGAACCGCAAGCGTCATCACACGTCCGGGGGGCCAGGAGTGGAGGTGCATCCATTCCCCTGCCGCCGCGGCGTGCCGGACGGGGCGCCGCCGGCAGGGAACGGCGGTGGCGGACGACAGCGCGCAACAAACCAATGGCAGACCAGGGTGCCAGCCACGCAGCGAGTTGGTCCGGACGCCAAGCTCCGAGTGCCGGCGCACAACAGGATCCGGTGGGCGACGCCGGCCAACAGCGACGACGGGCGGCGCTGCCATGGCGCCGGCGACGGCCCACGTGTCAGGGTGCCAGCCACAGAGAGGGTGGGGCCGGAAGCCAAGGAGCGCGTCCCGGTGCATGACAGAGTTGGAAGGCGCCAAGAGCCAAGACGTCACCATGGTCAAAAGCAAGAAAGGAAGGCGCTGCAGAGCCAAGCTTGGCCTCCAAAGCAGAAGCTGCAGCGCCAAGTCTGGCGCCCAAAGCAGGCTACATGCCAAGCATAGGCAACGGACAAATCGGCAGCCCAGGACAAACAGCTGGACAAGGACAGCAGTTCGAATGTTGGGACACCACCCAATCATGGAGGTGACCAACTGGAGGAGGGGGAGATCGGCGCGGAAAACCCGGAGATGCCTCTGCAAAAGCTAGCCGAAGAGACAAACAGAGGGCAAGAGCAGAGCGCGATCCCCCAGGAGGCAGCGGCCACTACAGAGCGGGAGGAATCCACATGGGAGCTGCCGCCCCAGGAGCTTCCTGTCTTGGATCAGCAGCCCCACGAGCACCCCGCTTCGCCACCGTGCAAGTCCTCCTCCCCAGCTCCCGGCGCCAGCGCAGAAGAGAAGGAAGCGCCAGATGGGCCCAGTGTGCAAGGCCCAGGCAGCCCAGCAGGAGAGGGCACCGATGCGGCCCAGCTGGAGGCAACTGAGCCCATGACGCCATGCAACACACAAAACACTGGCAGCCCAGCAGGGGCGGGCAACGGCGCGGCCCAGCCAGCGGCAACTGAGTCCACTCCGCCATGCCCACCAATCTTGTCGGACGAGGAACAGGGAACCGGGCAACAGCTGCCGCAAGGGGAGCAGACGGGGCCGCAGTCGCCGGCACCTGAGACGACTCCGGAAACGCCGCCGCACCAGCCACGCGCGCGCGCTGAGCAACCACTGGAGATCAACGCAGCCCCGGTCCAGTCAGAGGAATCGGATCCACTCGTGCCCGGGGAACGGACCCCGCCGCAGGCCAAGGCGGGCACGCCAACGAAGCTGCAGCCCACGCCGTGCACACCATCACCTGAAAGGAGGATCAAGGTCTTCACACAGAGAATGAAGAAGCCCAACACGCCGCCGCTGCTCAAGCGGCCGTCCCCAAAGAGTTCAACACCACGGCAGCGGCCACTGAGGAGCAGGAGGATCGCGGCACAGAGCTTGTCCCGGATCCCAACTTCCAAGCGCGGCGAGTACCTCGTACTCAAACGGCTGGGGCATGCGTCGGCCATCAGCGAAGGCACAGCGGCGAACAAGTTTGATGCGCTGTTCGGAGGGAAGCCGGAGGATGACGAAAAATTGAGGGAGCTCTTCACGCGGGGACGCAAGGACGGGGAGCACCGGGGGCGCCGCCGTGCGCCACGGGCAAGGCCTTGAACGGCCACCGTCATCTACCTGCAGTGCACCTGAATGGATAATACATCCATCTTGTGCTGGAACGTCCGCGGGCTGAACGCCTCGGCCCGACGGGATAACGTTCGTACTTTGACAGGCAACGCACGGGCGGACATTGTTTGTCTTGTAGAAACTAAGCTCAACGTTGTAACACAATGGACCGTGGCCTCCATGTTAGGCGCACAATATAGAGATTTCGTCTACGTACCGGCTGCAAACACCAGGGGAGGGGTCCTAATAGCAGCAAAGCATCCAGAGGCGGAGCTGCAGGAACCACTCATTGGCTGCTTCTCTTGCACCGCGAAGGTGATCACGACCATGGGCACGCCATGGTGGCTGACCTGCGTGTATGGACCGCAGGAAGAAGGGGAGAAGGAGTTATTTCTGGAGGAGCTAGAGGCCACCAGGGACATGTGCCCAGGCCCCTGGGTAGTCATCGGCGACTTCAATCTTATTCTTGACGATGCAGACAAGAACAACGCCAGGATCAATAGACGGACCATGAGGGCCTTCAGGGAGGCGGTGGCGACATTGCAACTGTTGGACCTCCACCTGCACGGCAGAAGGTACACCTGGAGCAACGAACGCCAGCAGCCCACATTGGTCCGGCTAGACCGTGCCCTCGCTTCACTGGAATGGGAAGAATTATTCCCGGCATGTCACCTGCAGGCTTTGGCATCGGATGCTTCTGATCACTGCCCTCTACTCCTGCAAACCAACTTGGATCACTCACCCAAGCCACGGTTCCACTTCGAGGTGTTCTGGCCGAAGCTACCAGAGTTCCAGGATGTGCTGCAGCAGGCCTGGACTTGTGAGGAGGTAATCCATGATCCCATTGCCCGTCTGGACATCATGTTCAGGAACTTGGCGAGGCATCTTCGGAGCTGGGCCACCACGAGCATCGGCCACATCAGGGAACAGTTGCTCATGGCCCGCACCATCATCCTCAAACTGGATCAGGTTGGAGATCAGCGAGCGCTCACCCCGTCAGAACGCGCCATACGAGCAGAACTAAAGCAGAAGTGCCTAGGCTTCTCATCGCTCGACAGAACCATTGCTAGGCAACGGGCAAGAGTCAGGTACCTGGCAGAAGGCGACGCAAACACAAAATTCTTCCACTTGATGGCTAGAGGACGTCGACGAAAGAATCTGATCACCAGGATCAAAGTTGATGGTGCATACACATCAAACCTCGCGCAGATGGAAGCTGCAATACATGGGCACTTCAAGGGGGTATTCGGGGACGCGGGTCAGGTGGATGGAACAATTGATTTCCAGGCTCTCGGCATCGAGACACAAGAACTGACGGCGCTAGAGCAGCCGGTCTCCGAGGAGGAGGTATGGGCAGCGATCAAGGAGCTGCCACCAGATAGAGCACCCGGCCCAGATGGATACACCGGTGCTTTCTACAAGCATGCATGGCAGACCATCAAGCAAGAAGTAATGGCGGCCATCAACGCAGCGCTCTTTGGGGATTGCAGATCCTTTGGCAGGCTAAATGGCGCCCTCATCGTGCTGCTGCCCAAATCGGCAGACGCCTGCGAGCCGGCGCATTATAGGCCAATTACCATGATCCACAGCCTAGCCAAGCTAATCTCGAAGATTCTAGCAATAAGGCTGGCGCCAAAGATGCCGACGCTCATCTCCAACGAACAGAACGCCTTCATCCGCGGGAGATCAATCCAGGATAACTTCAAGTATATCCAGAGGGCCACGGTAATGCTAAGGAAGAAGAAGAAGCCCATGACTTTGCTCAAGCTCGACATTGCAAAAGCTTTTGACACAGTGCATTGGCCATTCCTCCTCAACGTGCTCAAAGCAATGGGGTTCGGAGAAAGATGGCGCCGATGGATCGCCATGCTGCTGACAACCGCGTCGTCAAGCATCCTGCTCAACGGTCAACCGGGCGCCACAATCAGGCACAGGAGGGGGGTGCGGCAGAGGGACTCCCTCTCCCCAATGCTGTTCATATGCGCAATGGAAATACTCAGCCGGCTGTTCCGCGCAGCCGTGGAGGATGGAATCCTCAGGAACCTGAACATGGATGGGATCAAGCACCGTTGCAGCATTTACGCGGACGACGTCATCCTATTCGCGTTCCCGGACACAACAGAAGCGCTGGCGATCAAAGCGATCCTGCAACTTTTCGCAGAAACTTCAGGGCTGCAGACCAACCTAGCCAAATGTTCAATCACCAGCATATTCGGTGCAGAGGAGGCCATCCCCAACCTGCAACAGATCCTCGGTTGTCAGATCGCGCAATTCCCTATCAGGTATCTAGGCCTGCCCCTAAGCACTCTCAGATTGCCCAGAGCGGAGGTGCGCCGAACAGTGGATGCGGTGGCCAGGCGTCTGCCTGCGACCCATGGCCCCCTAATGGCTAAGAGCGGACGACTGGTGTGGGTCAAGTCAGTGCTCGCGGCCATACCAATCTATTGTATGATGGCGGCCGGCCTGCCGTCGTGGGCGCGGGAAGAGATCGATGCGATCTGCCGGCGTTTTCTTTGGAGCGGGAAAGACGGCGACGTGCGGGGCAAGTGCATGGTTGCGTGGCGCACCTGCACAAGACCAAAGGAGATTGGAGGACTTGGACTGCCAGATCTCAAGCTCGTCAATACGGCATTCGAAGCAAAGTGGCTGTGGCTAAAGCAAACGGATTCAGAGAAGGCGTGGGCAGAGCTACCGCTCAACCAGTCATGAGAAGCCATCGACTTCTTCAGAGCATCGACATACACGGTGATCGGGAAGCCATCGACTTCTTCAGAGCATCGACATACACGGTGATCGGGAATGCAAACCGTCAAGGTATGGCCAAGGTCACGCGCCGGCGGCCGCTTTTATTTGCTTCATATGGAGATGGAGCACAGATGGAAGGTTCTCGGCAAGATCGGCATACGAGGCGTTGCACCTTGGGTCACCCAATCGGCGTCTCCAGTGTGGGAAGTCCCGGCTCCAAGCTATTCCTTTGGGCCGGCGATCGGGGGAAGGGCGGACCTCGCCGCGGCCGGCCTTGAAAAAGTCCCTAGTTTGGTTTTGGCTAATTGATGAAACCTAGGACTAACCTTGTTTATCTAAGTGGTTGATTTAGAGAAAGGTTGTCCACATGATGAGCATATTGAATATGAAGCATGACACGTGTCATGTGATCAAAGATGAAGATCAAGACGATGCTTGGCTCCATGGACCGGTGTTGAAAGTGAAGGGCTAAGGCTGAAGGACCATGCGATGGTGAAGCTCGGGCAAGACCGGGCCGAGGCACTACCTGGGAGACAATGGTTGCAATCCATAGATCGATGGATCACCGCGCACATGATGGTGTGAAGTGTTCATATCATTTGGAGGAACAAAATGGGCTCAAGGCAAAGGTATTTAGGGCCATTTTGTTTTGCACTCAAGACACCATAGATTGATGACATCGTCCGCACTATTAAGAGGGGAAGTCTTATCGGCTATTCGATGAACTAGAATTCAAACTCATATGGAGATGGAGCACATGGAGATGTACACTTGGTGGTGTTGGCACATTTACAAAGGTGGCGTTTTGGTCTTATTTGGAAGGTTCTCGGCAAGAAAAATGGATGCATATTTTCTATTGCGTTTTGCATGCTACTTTGTTGATCAAGTTGGTATACCATGTTGGACCGGCGCCGACCGAAAGTGCGACGCGGCGCCCTGGGCCGAACGTGGGCCGGACGGCGGCGAGTCGCGTCCGGCGTGGGCCGGACGCGGACCGAAAGTTTTGAGGCATCAAAGGTTCTTGGGACGCGGCCGCGGGACGCGGACTACGCGGGCCGGACGCGCGTTGATTTGAACGTTGGGCCGCCAACGGTCGACTCTTTCGGGAGCGCGTGGTGGCGCCCGGACGCGTCCCGTGGGCCCCGGGACGCGTCCGGCGCTTGTTGTTCGGGCCCCGAGGGGGTAACGGTTGGATGTTTGAGGTTGGCCTATAAATAGATGGTGGCCGGGGCTTGGCCATCTCTCTTGACTTCCCAACTCATTCATTCATCCTTGTGAACAGAAAAACACTCTCCCTGTCATCTCTCTTGCTTGATTGTGAATCCTAGTGAGATTGAGAGATCACCTAGTGCATTGCATTGCTTGAGGGCATCTAGTGGCACTTGTGGGTGGTTTAGCCGGTGGATTTCTTGTTACTCTTGGAGAGTACCGCTCCTAGCCGGCTCGGAGATTGTTGGAGGCGTTGGCAAGAGAAGGTGATTGTTCTTGGCCACCTCCGGTTGATTGTGAGAGGTTTGAGCTCACCTCGTGGGGATCACGAAGAGCATCCTAGTGGATTGCGCGTGTCGTTGAGTACCTCGCTTGAGAGTGGTGTCTTGCGGTGCCTTGCGGGGCGAGCCTTGAGGGGCTAGTGACTTGAGGGTCACACCGAGGAACCATCTAGGTGTTGGTCGACACAACGGGTGACGTAGCTTGGCGGTGCCCAAGTGAACATCCGGGGATAAATCATTGTGTTCATCTTGTCTCCCGGTGATTGATCATCATCCTTTGTGTGTTGTCGATTGTGATTGATTGTTCATCTCCTTGGTGATTGGCAACCTCGACTCGACACGTCGGTATAACAAGCTCCTACCCTCTCTTGTATTATTTTGATTACATTCTTGCAAAGTAGAATTGCTTGCGTGGTCGGTCGGGAACCACATCTTGTGTAGACTAAATCCCGTGGGTAGAATTGCTTGTGTGGTCGGTCGGGAACCACTTCTTGTGTAGACTAAATCCCGTGGGTAGAACTCTTGATCACTAGTGGTAGCTTTTGTGTGTACTAGTGATCACCTACTAGAATTGCTTGGATAGGAGGCTTGCAACATCTAGTAGGCTAAGCATAACTTGCTTTCCGCCGTCTGTGTATCTAACGAAGTTTGCTTAGTGAGTTTGTAGAAATTTTTATAGGCTATTCACCCCCCCTCTAGCCATCTAGGACCTTACGCGCCGAGCGCCTGCCTCTTCTGTGATCAGCAACAGGAGACGATGGACCACATCATCGTCGAATGCCCTTTCTCCCGTCAGCTATGGGTGGATGTGGCAGCGGCGCTAGGACATCAGCTACTCCAACAACCAGCCGGCTCCATTGTGCAATGGTGGGAGGACTGGCGGGGAATCTGGCCACAGCAACACAAGAAAGGAGCAGACACGCTGTTGTCCCTCGTTGCCTGGGAACTATGGAAGGAGCGCAATGCTCGTTGCTTCAGAGGGGCGGCCACACAGCTCAACGCGCTCAAAGACTGCATCAAGCAACAGGCGGAGCTGTGGATCATGGCGGGAGCCAAGAACTTGGGGTGTCTAGTATCACGAGTAGTCGCTTAAGGAAATTAGAGAGGGGGGAGAGCAAGTATTGAATATGTAAAACACCCCGCTTGTAACTTTCCAAACTCTTCTCTTAATGAAAATACGCGCGTCTTTTGCGTGATTGAGAAAAAAATTTGGAAAGTGCAAGGTAGGGGAAAAATTACAGACCTTCAAGCAAGCTAGCAGCAGTTCAACAGCGTCAATGCAAGTATCAGTAATGTATCTGCTACACCTTGCTAGTACAACCTGTGAAAAAGAAGAATACCATTTGTAGTTCCAGAAGAATACACTCTAAACAAACAGAGAACAAAAGTGGAATCAATAGTAAATCACCATGGATTTACATCAATCATACATGTGAACAGTACTAACTTACTATAAATCAATAATAGACACACGAATTTGCAAGCAGAGCAAGCAACCAGAAAGAGATTCAGTATCGATGATCATACCAAACATGGCAAATTCAGAAGATAAGATGACGCCCTTTTTTTGTTGCCACAATGCAGAAGGAGCCGATTCACCTCTTGATGACAGGCGCGCCGCGCCAATCATCAGCGAGAGAAAAAAGGGCTCCGTCCGTCCCGCGGCAGAACACCGCCCGCGACGCTCAGCGGCTGCTGCTGCCGATGGCCATTGCCGACTTGCCGTTGCCGGACGGCGAGCGCGGCCGAGAAGCAGCAGCAGCAGCGCGGTCTGCGCGAGCAGAGGGAGACTCTTGCATCTCGTCGTCCTCCCTTTTGTCGCTCCTACCAATATCAACCCAGGCGGGCCCCTTTTTCTCTTTTTCTCTCTCCTCTTTTCTTTCTTTCTACCTCCTCCCTCCGTCGGCATCGCATCGCTTTTGCATTGTTTTCTCCTCTCGCATCGCATCCCGCATCTCCCCCAAATCAATCAATCCAGCCCACCCCACCTTTCTAAACCCCCTCCCTCCCAGAACAAAACCTCCACCCACCCACCCCCGGCCTCCGCGCGCCCCGCCCATGGACGGCCCACCGCGGCCGCCGCCGTCCAATGCGCCGCTCCGATCGCATTAGCCGCGCTTCGCGGGGGATCCCACCACGCCGCCGCCGCCGCTGCGGGATTCGATTCGATTGCCGGGTCGGTTCGTCCTGCCCCTCGTCCGCCGGGCGGCGGCGACGCGATCGGTCCGCCGGCGGCCATGTCCGCGGCGGCGGCCAAGGAGGAGGAGGCGGCGCCCGCAATGGGCGGCTGCGAGGAGGACTCCGCCGCCGCGCGCGCCGCGCAGAAGCGCTACGAGGCCCTCCTCGCGGTGCGGGCCAAGGCCGTCAAGGGCAAGGGCGCCTGGTACTGGGCGCACCTCGAGCCCCTCCTCATCGCGCCCAGGACCGTCAAGCTCCGCTGCGCCCTCTGCTCCGCCGTCTTCTCCGCGTCCAACCCGTCGCGGACTGCCTCCGAGCACCTCAAGCGCGGCACCTGCCCCAACTTCGCCGCACAGACTTCGCCGCCGGGGCCGGGACCGGGACCCGCCGCCGCCTCGGGCTCCCAGCAGCTCGCGCTGCCGTCCAACTCCACCGCCTCGTCCCCTGTCCCCATCTCCTCCATTGCGCCCTCCTCGCCGTCGCACCACCACTCCAACCCGCTCCACCACCGCCAACAACAATCCGGCGGCAGCCGCAAGCGCCACTCCATGCCGCCCGGGTACACGCCGCCGGACCCCGCGTCCCACCACCACCACCACCTCGTCGTGGTCGACCCGTCCTCGGCCTACCCTTCCCCGTCGTTGTTGCCCGCGCTGCCGGCGCCGCCTCTGCCGGCACCCCCTCTGCCGCTCTCCGGCGGCAAGGACGACCTGGGCGCGCTCGCCAGGCTCGAGGACAGCGTCAAGCGCCTCAAGTCACCCAGGGCGTCGCCGGTCGCCATGATGCCCAGGCCGCAGGCGGACGCGGCGCTCGCCCTGCTGGCCGACTGGTTCCTGGAGTCATCGCCCGGCGTGTCCCTCTCCGCCGCGAGCCACCCCAAGCTCCGGGCTTTCCTCCGCCACGTCGGGCTACCGGACCTGCAGCGCGCCGACCTCGCCGGCCCACGCCTCGACGCGCGCTTCGCCGAGGCGCGCGCCGACGCCGCCGCGCGGGTCCGGGACGCGCTCTTCTTCCAGCTCGCCGCCGACGGCTGGCGGGAGCAGGTGGTCACTCTCTCTGTCAACCTCCCGAATGGCACGCCCGTGTTCCATCGCGCCGTGCCGGTGCCCGCCGTGGCGCCCTCGGACTACGCCGAGGAGCTCATGCTCGACGCCGTGGCTTCCGTCTCGGCCTCGGGTGCCTCCTCCAACGACCTCCACCGCTGCGCGGGCATAGTCTCTGACCGCTTCAAATCGAAGGCGTTGCGTGATCTTGAGAACAGCAACTACTGGATGGTGAACCTGTGCTGCCAAATCCTTGGCTTCACCCGTTTGGTGCGGGACTTCGCACGGGAGCTCTCGCTCTTCCGCTCCGCCACCGCTAAGTCTGCCAAGCTTGCCGCCTACTTCAATGCCAAACAGACGGCGCGGTCTCTGCTGCACAAGCATCAAATCCAAGAGCTCGGCCATGCCTCGCTCCTTCGAGTCGCGCATTTGCCCATTAACAGCGGCAATGGCAGCAGCTGCCGTGCGGCCTTTGAGATGCTGGAGGACATTCTCAACTCTGCACACCCTCTCCATCGTGCTGTCCAAGAGGAGTCCTACAAGCTCGTGTGCATCGATGACTCGGTTGCCCGGGAGATCGGGGAGATGGTGCACAGTGAGGCTTTCTGGATAGAGGTTGATGCCGTGCATTCGCTCGTGAAGCTGGTAATGGATATGGTGAAGGAGATGGAGGCTGATCGGCCTCTTGTTGGGCAGTGCCTGCCGCTATGGGAGGAGCTGCGCAGCAAGGTTAGAGATTGGTGTGACAAGTTCAACATTGACGAAGGCACTGTTCTGAATGTGCTTGAGAAAAGGTTTAGGAAAAACTACCACCCAGCCTGGTCGGCAGCCTTCATTTTGGATCCTCTCTACCTCGTCAAGGATGCCAGTGGGCGATACCTCCCTCCATTCAAGTGCTTGACGCCTGATCAGGAGAAAGACGTCGACAGGCTCATCACCAGAATGGTGTCCCGGGAAGAGGCACACCTAGTTCTGATGGAGCTGATGAAATGGCGGTCAGACGGGTTGGACCCGTTGTACGCACAAGCGGTGCAGGTGAGGCAGCCTGACCCCGCCACAGGGAGGATGAAGGTCGCGAATAAGCAGAGCAGCAGGCTTGTTTGGGAGACATGTCTGAGTGAGCTCAAGTCGCTCGGCCAGGTAGCTGTGCGGCTCATCTTCCTCCATGCAACCTCCAGGGGTTTCCGATGCACGCCGTCAATGGCGCGCTGGCTCTCTGCGCCAGGGAGCTTGGCGAGCGGCAACGATAGAGCACACCGGTTGGTTTTTGTTGCTGCAAATTCGAAGCTAGAGAGGAGGGACTTCTCTAGCGATGAAGACAAGGATGCAGAGTTACTCGCTGGAGGGGATGATGATTTACCTGGCAATGTGGAACCATAATCATCCCTGTTTGATTGTTTCTTTATTATTCCTTTTTACCATTAGCATTTTTGTAGAATTTGATCCCTAGGGATTGTTAGAATTTTTTGCCACCCTACTCTTTGCTTGGTTTCTAGAATTTTTCTTCGTTTTGCCCGTATTGTTAATTCTTGCTTCCTCACTCTAGATTTTGGTGGGGTGGGGAGTTGGGCACGAGATGGAGATATATGCATTATCCTTGATCACCAAGTTTGGTTAGCAAATGACTGTATTTTGCCATATATGATTCTACTATACTATGGGGCGGCCCATTGAGGTTGCAGAGATTTTTAATGTTTGTTTGTAATCGGTGATGCTACGGAATGAGAAAGAATATATAACCATTTTGGTTCTTATATGCAAATAATGTTGATATAATATGCAGCTGTGAATGCTAGAACCTAGGAGGTTTGCCACACACCATGTGCTGTTGTTTCTGTGTATTTCTGGACACATTTGGTAATAGTACATTGTTACTATGCAGCTGTGAATGCTAGAACCTAGGTTTGCCACTGCCACACACTTGTGCTGTTGTTTCTGTGTATTTGTGGACACATTGCTAATACTAGTACATTGTTAATTGGTATATTATGAGTAGCATCATCACTTACTGTATATATGAGGTAGGATTTACTTCTCTGGACTGCTGCTGGCTGGCTTGTTGGCAAGGACGCCATCATGTGGGTTGATGATGATCGCCGTCACCTCTTCTGCCCGGCGTTGCTGCACCGCCCATGATTGCACCGGACGGACGGACGGACGGAAGGGGGGAAAAAAGCCGTCGTCGGAGGCGCAGACATGGCAGCATGCATCCCCATGCCACCCGTCCCAATCAGGGTGACGCTTTTTCATGCATCGTATGCCTCGGCGTGTATCGTATTGCTACTGCTATTGTCTTCTGGCATACTGTAATGTAGGAGTACCTCCAGGACGGACGGGCATTGCATTGCACCCATGCATTGCGAGCTCGCTCATGTCTAAAGGCGTGAAATGAATTCAAACGACGGGCAACAAGGACAATCTCCATTAGAGAGCGAGGAGATGAGCGAAAAAGCCTGCGGCGTGAGTACAGGCTGTTGTAGTACGTACTCCACGGGAGAGAAAGACACATGGGGCGTGGCCCGTATCATTTGATTTTGATGATCCCCCAGTCTCTCTGAATCTCTGTCCGGCACATGTTTACCTGACGGGATCATTACCATTTCAGCTTTATTAGGCCGGCCTGGCGTCGTAGAGGGGGTAATTATTCGCAATGGGTAATGCGTCCGTCCGACGGTGGTCAGTAATAAAGCGGTCGTGCTGACTGACTGCCCCTCCTGCTGCGTTTGTGTGCATGGCGTCTCGTCCTTGCTGTTTTTTCCTTTTCGCTCCGGTGTCAGTCAGCCGGTACTGCTTGCTGTGATGAGAGGAGTTGTTAAAGTGCTGAGCGGTACGACCGATTGCAGCAGCTGCTGCAGGAATAGGTGTATCGTGCCTTTTTTCCGGGTGTATCGTGCCTTTTTCCCGGGGTGGCCTTTTGCAACTTGGCGTACTATATTTTGTACACATGTTGTGTAGGAGTAGTTGAGAATATGATGCTTTTACGAGTCCTTGAGACAGGCAGATAAAGCTTTGGTATTTCTCTGTTCTTGTTGGGTCCTACTTAGGAGCCGCTTTTTTCCTCATCTTGGACTAATCATCCGGTCTTTTTTTCCACTAATCGATCAATCAATAATGTGACTGGACTGGCTGGGTGGATTAGTAGGTCGGGAGAACCGTTGAATGTTTAGTCATTTTACAACATTGTTTTAATCCATTGATACTAATTATGTACCATAAATATTGGGTCTGTCTATAGCTCAACCGGTTGATTTTTAGTTGATGCCATGACTAGAATCAACCGAATCTTGAGGACAAATCAACCAAGAACATCAGCGGACGCAGTCCAGAACATCGTTGGAACATCGCCGGTAGCAGGCTAGAACACCGAGTGCGTGTCACGGAGAGAAACCCAGAGATTCGCACACAAGCCAAAACATCACCGGACACAGGCCGGAACATCGAGTGCGTATCGCGGAGAGAAAACCCAGAGATTCATGGAACATCATCGGACATAGGCAGAACATCACCGAAAGGAGGCCGGAACATCGGTTGATGGGAGAGGAAGATTTCAACCGGTTGAAATATAGCAATTCCGTAAATATTAACATTTTTTAGAATTATTGTTTCTTGAGAAGCCAAAATGTTAGACATTTTGGAATGGAGGGAGTATGTATTGTATTTTGTACACATGTTGTGAGTAGTTGAGAATATGATGCTTTGGTAGTCAGTCCTTGAGACAGGCAGATAAAGCTTGATAGTATTTCTCTCTCCTGCCTTGTTGTTGGGTCCTACTTAGGAGCCGCTTTTTTCCTCATCTTGGACTAATCATCCGACATTGCACAATCAATTGTTTGCCTTTTCCACCCCAGCCAGCAAAGCAAATACACCCGAGTGTAGACATAGACAAGCAGCGGAGTGTGTACATCATCAATCCCTGTGCATGAAAGAAAGAGACCTACCCTACCCACAGTAGTGCAGTGCATGGGAAGCAAGTGGAAAATATGTGCACCAACGATTTGAAAGATCAAAGCGGCGTTCAGCCTCCCCTGTTTTTAGGTGTCTTCTTAGGATGCACTAGTAGGCCATGCCAGTACAAAGCCAGCCCTAGGATTGTGACTGATTCCCTTCCCTGTGCCGCCACAACGACGTCGACGGCGCCATGTCCATGTTGTTTACGAGCGAGCGACGGTGCCATGTCCATGTTGTTAGCGAGCTTGTAAACAAGCTGCAAAGTTGCATGTCTGGCGTGAGGAGGCTCGTTGCTGCCGAGAAAGGGGCAAACACCTGAGGGGGCGACGGATACCGATGCCTGTTTGTTGTTTCTCGTAGTCGCAGGGATCCGAGCTGAGGGAGGGCTTTTGCTTTGCCTTTGCTTGGTGTAGAGGTTTCTTTCGCTCTCAGGATGGTCACAGGATGGTCGGCCCGATCGATGCAGGTACCCTCTTTCTGTGGACAGAGATCCCGTGCAGTAGCTATTGATACTGCAACTTAAGCAGTGGTACGTTTGCAGCCATCTGATGATCATCCGACGGTTGAAATAGACCAAGCAGTACTTCTTCCTCCTCTGCTACTTCTTCCTTTGCTGCTTGTCTATGTTCTTCAACGAGGCATGCACGGTGGCATCCACGGCCAACGGCATGGCGCTGACCACCTGCTCCGCTGCAAGTGAAAGGCACCTGCCCTGCTCCTTCACGAGCCACACACACCAGGGCCCCTTCATGGCCACCGTGAACACCATCAGTCCATCACATTCCTCAGCTAGCTGGCCGAACGATAGCCATGCGCCCCCCACGATGAACATGCGCCTGAATAGGACACCACGATATGTTGCCGCCGCTGCCGTACTCCATGCTGTAATCACGATGATCACACGGCATCCACGTAGCGCATGTCGTCGCAAAGTCATGGGCGTCGCCCACCGTACGAGCTGTAGCAGGGAGGTCACGAAACCCGTGTATGCAGTGTATATACGTCACACACACACACACATTGTTCGTGTTCATTGGCGATCTTTGACGAGCTTCAATCTCTGGCAGCCGGTCTCAACACTCCAAGATGACCGTCTTGTTGCAGCAGCTGTCCGCGAGCATGGCAGCATCGAGCTACATGGAGAGTATCAAGGAAGAGGAGGACCTGTGAGGGAGCCGGCGGTGTTAATGTCGTGCATGGAGAGCGAGGACGTGACGGAGAAGGACGACGCGCGGTGGCAGATCGAAAGGTGAGATACACGACATCGACGAAGGAGGCGGTGGTGCATGTCCATCAACAGGCTGCGAGTGCCACGGTGCTCTGTTCGTTGAAACAGAGACAAGCAGTAGAGGAAATAGCACAGGAAGTACTGCTTGATCTGTTTGGGCCGTCGGATGGTCATCGGATGGCTGCAAACGTACCACTGCTTAAGTTGCAGTAACAATAGCTACTGCACGGGATCTCTGTCCCCTCTTTCTCTGCGAAAGCACAGTGCTGTTGAGACGAAGGAGAGGCGGTCCCACTGCGTGCAGTGGATGTCAACCTCAGTCCCCTAGCCAAGGGACCGACCTCACTGCTTATGTTCAGTCTGCACCAAGGTTTAGCCTTGTCTACTGTCAACAACAACAGAAGAAATAGTTTAGATTTAATCAAAGTTTCAAGTGAAAATAGTATTACTATTTATGACTTTAAATTAAATTATTATAAAAATGTATTTTATAACTAATCTAATAAATATAATAACTTTTGATGCGTTTTATTTATAATAATTGATTAACATGGTAGAATTGTATGTTTTCTCTGACGTAGAGAGCATGCTAGAAACGTTACCTCAAAGCCTTCGCTCTCATGTCCAGAACTGTTCATGAAATCTACCCCATGTACACTACTACACCATTGATTAAAGAGGTCTCCACGGCGGATACCATTTTCAGCCCGTCAAGGTAAATCGACCAATAACAGAGTGAGACATTTTTTATTTACCGTGGCAAACGTCTTAAGATATCCGCCACGAAAAATACCTATTAACCGTGGTGGTCATCTTAAGGCGCCCACTACGGTAAATCGATTTACCGTGGCGGGCGGGTAATAAGGCCAGCCGCCATATAGTCTGAGGCGCAACCACTCAAAAATGAGGCCCAATAGCTCTTCACATATATAAACCTGGACTTAGGGTTTGGGAGCCTCATTCACTTCTCCCCGACTCTCTTCAGCGCCACACGACCGGCTTTCTTCTCCCCTTCACTCGCCCTCCTCTATCTCTCATGGCGATGGCGGCGCCCTTCTCGGCCACACATGGGGCGCGCGGCGCTGCAGCGCGGCTCGCACGTGCGGAGGGCGGCTCCGTCCTCCACCAGGCTGCAGCGGCGTGGCGACACCTCGATCTCCTTCTGCGACCAGCAGCCTCCACGCTCTCCATCTCCCTCTATCCGGCAGGCGACATAGCCAGCAAGCAGGGCAGCGGCCATGGCGGGCCCATATCCGGCGGCCTCAATCCTCTCCACCCCCTCGATTCGGCGGGGCAGCGACCATGGTGGGCCCAAATCCGCGTTCCTTCACCTCATTCTCCGACCAAGGCGAGTGGAGCAGTGGCGGCCGCGAGAGCAGGAGCTTCGACGAGGTTTTGATCCATTTGAAGTGGCGGCCGGCGTCGGATCCGTCCACGGCGCCAAATCCGCGACGGGTGGGCCTCTCGACGATGGCCAGCGGCGGATCTAACGAGGCCAAGGCGAGCTGCATGGTGTGGAATCCCAGCGGCGCTAGGCTTTCGGTTATTGGGCTGAGAACGGGCTCGCCGGTGAGCTCAAGATGGGCTTGTCGGCGGGCCCATGGACGATTAATCGAGGCGGGTATCCTAATATGCGCGCCTCAGTTAATCGATTTACCTCAACGGGCACTTACGTTAGCCGCGGTAGAATCATGATTTACCGTGATATTATCACCTAGCGAACGCCTTTCCCCGCTGCGGTAAATGGAAATCGTCCACTACGGTAAAGAATACTGAAGTAGTGGTAGGTTCAGAGTTTATATATTAATTAAAACTCCTTCGGTCCTTTGATGCCTTGCTCATCTCCCGTCCCGTCGACCGTCACGACGACGACGGTGGGCGGCGTCGGTGCGTACGCGTGCAGCGTACGTCGGCGGTGGAGCCGAGGGCGCCACTTCTGTCG
Organism: Themeda triandra; assembly: GCA_018135685.1. NCBI lineage: Eukaryota > Viridiplantae > Streptophyta > Magnoliopsida > Poales > Poaceae > Themeda > Themeda triandra. The sequence goes on along the minus strand of JAENPR010000930.1, from coordinate 101,775 downwards.
GGGCAGATGCTCAAGACACGCGCTAGAGTACAAGCCCGCTAATCACCTGGCGTCTAATAATTTAATCTAAATGGCTACTTGCTGTACACGTACACACTTTTTTTTCGTAAACGTACACACTTTTTTAATCGATCTATACGTACTACTACAACTAGTACGTAGCAGCAGCATTGGGAGGCTGGGAGTGGTAGCAGAGAGAGAGAGAGAGAGAGCACTTGCTGACAATAATGGAGGTCGTTATCTACAGTTCGTAGCAAATGCCTTGTGCATGCATTTTTTTTCACTAACTAGGATAATGCCCGTGCGTTGCAACGGGAAAAAAGACCATGATAATTCGAGTTTGAATGTGTTATATACACCAAAAAAAAAGATTCTTTGAGCGTGATGTTTACAATTCCATTTATATAGTCGCCATCGATTCTGTACAGCAATGAAAAATGAAAGTACTCCAAAGATCATCAGTTGTCATCAAGGAACAAAATATTGATCCAAAACTTTGCTAAGTGATAGTAAAAATTGAACGAGAAATAGAACAAACCATAAATTTCGATGGATACAATTTCAGGGAGGAACTCCAATCCTCTAAATGTTTAGCCACCCAAAGAACAATGGTGGGTGTCTCAAGAATAATGAATTTTTTTATTCAGATAGGAAGTACTATAATGCAAACCTCACTCAGCCTCATCTTGACACTCGATCTGAAACGAACTGCTTCATGGGTACTTCCATCTTTGAAGAATTCTCCCAACTTTTGCTTTGTTGGGACACTGGGATAGAGACGCCGACTCTATAGCTAAATCAAAGGTACATAGCTAAAATGAGCATGGTAAAAATATGTAACAAATTACTGAAGCCCCAGCCCAAATACGTTCTCGTGCTGATTGCTAATCTCAATAGTGTTACCAGTAGCAATAAAATGTTTCATGGGCATAAAGCCTGCAATGTTCTCGTACAAAAAAAATAGAATAGAGAACATATTCAGAAATAATAAAATGTTTCTGCGGATATATATATCCCCAAAACGTAAATCTCCTTTAGGTTAAATGTCTCATACTACTGCTCCAATATAGTAAGGAAGTGCTTGGCTGCTGGTCCTTCTTGGTTGTCGCTCGGAATCAGCACTAACACTCTCAAAGCTGTAGCGTCGCCCCCACTTGCAGGTGTTGCAGGATCCAATATGGGGGCAACGACAACAGGATTATCTAATGGAGGCAACAATGACAAGATCTGTTGTTCTTGATGACTTCCTTGGTGTCCTTCTCTGTCTTCTACCCCCAGCCCAGTGATCCCACAATGAGGAAGAGGATGGTCCTAACCCGTTGTGGATCTGCACCAAGAGAGCCTACCAACCTAATATGCTAATGGTATTCATGTCAGGAAGTCATTCTGAAGGAAATGCGGCACAATATGCATGCCCTTTAAAACCATATACATTCCCAGGGCATCCCATGTGCTGTATCTGAATCTTGTATTCCCATCTCGCAGTCCAACACTTGCAGCCTCACGAACCTGCTTGACCTGCTCAAGTTTCATAGTTTTCAAACAATTCAGCAAACCATGTCATGCTAAATTCCCCTCAGAAATGTCATGCTAAATCATTTTATCTATTTCAAAACCTTTTTTTTAAAGGACTACTCCAAAACCTTAGAGGTGAAGTAGTAATTACACACATGATCAGGGGAGGACAAGTCAAAGTGATTGACAATGCAAGTAGTGATGGTCAAGGCTCTTCTAGCACCATTGGGATCAGGACCAGCATTGTTCTCAGCATCTCTGAACAAATTGCCAGAGTTGGCGATGCCATCATATTTCAGTATCGAGAAGCCTTCCCAGTTGTCAGACCCATCAAACTCGTAGTCTTTCTCTGCATCCTTATCAAGAAACACCTGATGGGCATCACTGCCTCTATTACCTACACAAAAATAAATCTCAACAATGTCTGGTGCACCTTTCAAAAATTTTCAAAACAAAAAACAGAGGACATAATGGAACTACACAATTATACCAAGCATGTCATTGTTTCTATGCACAAATCCAATCAGATTGTAGTTAGTTCACAGGCAACAAACATGTTTGATACCTGAAAGTGAAGTTTCCCATTTTCTATTGCTCAAACACTAATTATATGCAGGATGAGAGACAATAATACCGATGAAAGGTACGATGACAACACGATAGGACCAACACTATCCAAACCTCCTGGCTATGGCAGTGTCTTCCTCAAGCAATCCAGCAGTCATGGCGTCCCCCTCTCCTCAAGCGGCCCAGTCCGACCACGTCATGCTCTTGAAGGTCTTAAGACGGGGCACGCCCGCGCGTCCCTGGCTTCGCGAGTTCGGCGTCTCCGGATCCATACGCCTTCGCATCCTTCGTGCCTCGGGAGTCCCCATCCCCATCGTCAGTATCTCCGTCCACGTGCCCCTCGCCGCCATTGTTGAGGACGTCTGCAGCTGAGGCTTCTTCCACCTTGATACAAGCGGAGGTAAGGGCAGGCCGGCGACAGTCGGACGGACGCCCTCGCGGATGGGGCTGGGGCCGAGGCCCGGGCAGGCAGCAGGCACGCCCTCGCAGATGGGGCTAGGGCCGAGGCTGAGGTAGGCAGCGGCCAGACGCCCTCCGCAGCGTGGCCAGCGTCGAGGACGGGGCAAGTGTTGGTGACTGGACGCCGCCTCCGCAGACGAGGCCTGGGCCGAGGACTTCGCCGCTGCTCACGCAGACGCCGGCCAGCGCATCATCTGTGATCGGGAGAGATGGGTAGGGGTTTCGGTAGGGGAGGGGGCGGACGCCAGGGCGGCCAGATGGTGCGGCGGCGTGGCGGCCGTGAGGACTGAGGACCGAAGGGGAGCGCGAGGCGAAGTGGGCGATGTGCGCCTGGGCAGCTGGCCCACATGTCGGCGCAAAGAAGTTACCGAGGTGAAACTACGCAGCGGCTTCACCACGGCCCAGGCTGACGGGTCCGTTTCATATGTTTTGTAGTAGAGATTGATCGATCAATAATGCGGCTAGACTCGCTGGGTGGATTAGCGGGGCCAGGAGAACCGTTGAATGTTTAGTTATTTTACGGCACGTTTTAATCCATAAATCTGATATTAGACGTAACTTAAACATGGCCGATGCAGATCCGCTACCAAAACAAGTTGTAGTGGATCCTAAACAAAACATCAGAGTACACATCGTCATTAGTGCTATAGATCAGTTTAGTTTGTACCCTTGAGTGGATCCTGAGCCGGAGGCTTGGAAACCACCGTTACCACCGTATGGTGGCCTGGTCGAAGTAGCCGATTTATAGTCGATGCAGGCAGAGGTACACCATAAAAGTCCCACATGAAGTCGCTGACGCAGTCGCGCGGATGTGCTCCCTAAAAAGTTTATCACTCGCCTACCCATGTAACAATTGTGCCTCCAGAGGGCAAAACAAAAACCCTTGAGAAAATAACAAAAACCCTTGAGAAAATAAGGGAGAAAGTCATCGAAAAGTAACGCACGGCTACAGACAACCTTCTCCCTCTTGCTTCTTCCTGGCCCCTGTCATCATAAAGAAAATCCTATTTCGTCGGGCTGGATTCAGAATTAGAGCCATAATGCACCCCAGAACCTTATCAATGGCAGAGGTGAAATCAGTTGTCGTTTCACGAATGTTTTCTTTATATCGGTCTAACTTCTCATATTCCTGAAACCGTGAAACGCATCTGGCCTGAGTGCAGAATCAACATATGCCGAGTGTCCAATCTGCATTAAATTTCACCAATGATTTCAAGGTCCTCGTAAAAACGAAGGCAGTATATCGATAATAGTTCTTTGTATCCTAATACTCCTATGCGGAGCTTGTAAACTTTGTTTCAAAATTTTAATAAAATTCCAGTAGGGGCACAAGCCCCTCCTGTTTCCTTAAAAATAAAAATTAAAAAAAAAAAAAGAATGTGCCCGCTACAACTACAAGATGAATAGCAATAGCACGATAAACAGCAATGTACTCCTCCGTCCCGGAAAGAGTGTCACTTTAGATTTTTCATCCATCATGTTTAATTATCCGTCTTACTAAAAAAATTATAAATATTATTTATTTTTTGTTACGACTTATTTATCATTAGAGATACTTTAACACTGATTTATTTATTTTATAATATACCTAAAATTTTTGAATAAAACGAAGTGGTCAAACCTAATGTCCCGGAAGTCAAAAACGACACTTTTTTTGGGACGGAGGGAGTAGCATTTTTGTCAGTAATGCTGAAGTTACTGTGGATTACAAAGAAACCATATTCCTCAAGCATATTCATTCGGTAAACATTGAATCAGACATAGGGCCTGGTTGGTTGGTGCCTAACCTTACCACACCTAACCTTAGGCAAACAGAAACGTGTGGCGAACAAAATCCACCAGGAACATGCAAGTTGCTGCAAGACTATAACTGAAAAGATAAAATGATCAAACAGTTCAGAAACAGGAAGTACAGCCTACAAAATTTAATTGGAACTGACAAGAATATTCCTGCTTTTCAAAAGAGAAGTAACAAAAACTCTCAAAGCCATCCAAACATACCATAGGGAAATATGTATGAAGATAAATCATTAAAGGAAATAATTTTAACTGAAGGGACTCAGGTATTTCAGAAGCAATCTAGACGACACACATTATATTCTTGCAGGGATTAAGCACCTCTGAAATAGCTGTCAGTACAGTACAATGCGAAACAATTCCATGGTTGCTCAGGCATCGCAAAATATACCGATGTGCATCACTAAGAAGGCGTGATGTCAGCACTATGATCTTATTTGGTGGATTAGAAAAACTTGATTGCCAGTCAGCTGCCTGCAATGTACAAGGTACAGCAGGTGATCAGGTAAAGAGCAAAGCAGCAAAAGCGCAGGAAGCCTGGTTATTATTATGCATAAAAATGGAGAATGAATTTGCGGACAAAATCTAACAGGAAGGTATTAAGCTTGGGGCTTCTCTTGCATTACAGCATCAGAAGTACTAGTACTGAAACAAACATATCTGTGGATCAAGGCCAACATGCAGCAGATAAAAAGAAGTTAAAGAAAAGAACCATTAAAAAACAGTAAATGTCATATATCCGTAATAACGTACAATTCAAGAAACCTTACGATGCATTGTCTACGACTTAACATTGAGAATATTTTCAATACCATCTTAGGTGTCATATTTAGACGGATTTTGCTCTTAATATCTGCTATGCATTAAAAATTCTTGGAGTTCAGGCATAGAGCAGGAAAATGAACAGATCAACATTCATTAATCATGCATACAGCAAGCAAATAGCTGGAAAAGCATGTTGCATTGTTATATTTTACCATAGATATTATCTGTTTTCTGCTTTTATTAGTTTCATCAAAGTGAACACATTAAAAAATAACTCTAAAGCTGCTGCTTAAAGATATCCCATTCAGTTTCCATGACAGTGTCAAGATCATTAACATCTGCACTCACAGCTTGCATTTATTTGCTTGAGGGGTTTGATGCCCGAATATGTAGAGTTCAGTTCAGCAAACGAATGGGCTTCCATTGCAATCTACAGTATTGATATTTTGGGTCCAAAACTCCTGGGCTTCCATTCGTTCAGTTCAGTTCAGTTCAGCAAAATCCTGGGCTTCCATTCGTTCAGATCAGCAAAAGTGTAGCTGCTGGGTTTTGTAATATAAGATATTTTACACTGAAGTAAGCACAAGAAAAATGAACCAGTGTGGGGCCTTTTTTTCCAGCGGGATGCTTGCTCCATTCCACACTGAACAAAATCGAAACCCTAGAATTCTATCATATCAAAGAAATGGAACCGTATCACCTAGAATTCGGAATCAGCAACAAGTCGAGAGGAGATCTGACCTGGCGGATGGAGTCGAGGCAGGAGGCAATCAGATCCACGGAATCAGCAAATGTATAGTGGTATCAAAAGGAATATTATCCCCTTATGACAAGTCCCTACACAATATTTTTCAATTTTTGTTGTCGTATAATGAGCTAATGTAGATATACATCCTACTAAATGCCGTATAATGAGCTAATGAACTCCCCCTGTGCTTTGTCAAAAAAAAAAAAAAAAATCCCCCTGTGACAGTTCCTTACATAATATTTTTCAACTTCTTGCTTCCCTTCTGTAAATAAAGAAACTGAGATGTAGTTGACCGCTTTATTTTGTCAGAATCTTAAAAAAAAATGTCGATTATCATGCCAGGATTTGAAATTTGAAATAAAGAATCCAAATATATTGTCGGACCATTTTTGTTGGCCTAAGTTGAATTTGGCAAACACACAGCTCTAGGAAACTGGAAAAAAAAAATGAGTGATGACAAAGAATTTGAAAATAACATTGATATCTTGGTATATTTTTGTAGAACCTGTTCCAGACTTCCAGTTAGCAGTTTTCATTTGCTACCTGCATGTTTCACAGATTATACTCCTGTTTCAAATAATTTTACTTGAACAGCGTTACTTGCCCCGTTTGCGCTCGAGTTTCATCCGATAAGAATTATGCATGTTTCCAAACGTCTTGACCATTTTCCTTCTCTGTTTATACATGCTCCATTTCTCAACACAGATATCAGTTGCATCAATCAAACACATGGATATAGACCAATTAAACAGTTAACTTTCTCCCATTCCAGCTAATAAGCTGCAGATAACAGATATGCATGATTTGGATTTCACATAAAAGATTACAAGAAACAATAACTATCAAGTGTCTATGTAGTACCAGACATGCTCAAGAAAGGAAATTCAGTTGCAATTGATGCCAAATCAAACAGGATTTACAATGCCAGGGTGAAAGTATTCCCCTGTGTCTTTTAAGCACAAGAGTTTCTAAAAATTGCAACGTTGACCCGGTACAAATTGGGTCTATAGCAGTTCAATGGGGAAAAACGAAAAAGAACAAGACCTACTCGAAATAGAGCTACAGCTCACAACAGAGCATCACCAGTCATCACAGTATACGCCTCCGAACTGATCTTCCCCTTTCATACACCAGCTTGCATGCACCGACCCACATTACAAAACTGAAAGGAAAACAACTCTAGAAGAATTCAAACTCCAGAAAGTTATCTGGGCCCTTCTGGTTGGCGGCGGGAGCAACCTTATCGTTAGCTGGGGCTGGCTTCGGTGGGCGATCCAGCTCAACAGGCTTCGGTACATCCGGAGGGCTTGCACACCTTATCAAGGCCCAATTCACACCCTCAAAGAACGGGTGCTGCTTGATCTCAGTAGTCCCTCGTTTGTAGCCAAGACGATGCTGCGGGTCTTTGACCAGCAACCCTCTTATCAAGTCCCTAGCTGAGAAACTCACAATTGGGGACTCTGGGAACCGCAGGGGCTGACCAACAACGTTGAAGAGTGTAGCCCGGTTTCCTGATCCCTTGAAAGGGGTCTTACCGAATAGAAGCTCATAAAGGAATATACCATAGGTCCACCAATCCACAGCACTGCCATGGCCTTCCCCCTTGATTATTTCTGGCGCCAAGTACTCATGGGTGCCAACAAATGACATAGAGCGAGCATCGGTCGGCTCCGCAATGAGCTCAGGCAGCGGGCTCACTTGATTGACAATCTCATGCTTCGGCTTTGGCTTCTTCTCCTTCTTGGACTTGGATTTGGAGGAGAAAAAACGGGGACCGAAGCAAGTAGTTGGAGCAACACAGGCTGGCTGGATGCAGGATGGCTCGATACAAGTAGGCTGAACACAGTATGCTTGGTTGCCCCTCTGCAGTGCATCTGGTCCAGGGTTGGAAGACTTGACAACAGTAGGGCTTACATCACAGCGAAGGGAGAGGTCAAAATCAGAGAGCATTATGTGCCCATCCTCCCGAACAAGGACATTCTCCGGCTTCAGATCACGGTATATAATCCCAAGCATATGCAGGTACTCCAGGGCGAGGAGAACTTCGGCTACATAGAACCTTGAAGAAACGACTATGAGCATATTTATAGTATGATCAGAGGTGTTGGATTATATGTAACAGTGAAAATATTCTACAATACAAGCTCAAAGTAAGGTATACATTCAGAGGCGAATGCAAGGATAGTTAACTACGATCAAGCTACTTCACGGCACAGCACTAACAGAAAAGAAGAAAATGGAAGCAACAAAGAAAAAATAATCAACATAGGACTAGTAAGCTTCAAAAAAAATTAATATTTGCAATATATATATGAGGAATGCTGTAATTTTAAGAGTTGAAACATACTTGGCTGCTTGCTCTGAAAAGTATTTTCCAGGCTGCCTTTGTCGAAGGGTGTGCAGGTCCCCTCCTGGACAGAACTCCATCACCAAACATGAGAATTTATCTGTCTCGAAGTGGGTATACAGTGTCGGAAGAAACGGATGGTCCAGAGATTGCAGTATCTCCCGCTCCGTCTGCGCTCGAAGAAGCTTCTTCCGGCTCGCCAATGACCCTTTGTCCATGACCTTCATGGCAAAGTAACTCTTGGTGCCATTCAGTTCAGATAGGTACACGCTGCCAATGTCACCACAGCCCAACTTCTTAAGCAGCCTAAAGTGGCTCAAGCCCAAAATGCCATCCCTGGACCTTATCACTCGGATGGCTTCCCACCTAGAATCACTCCCCTTGTGTGGCTTGGTCGTGCTGCTGCTCATGCTGCTGCACGAGCTCTCATCGCTGATGTTGCTGCTCGCGCTCGGGCGGCACATGCTGCTCTTCCCACTCTCCGGAAAATCAGCCCGGTCGCTGATCTTAGCACTGCCACTCGTCTTCCTCAGGCTGCTCGCCCCATCGCTGGCCTTGGCAGTAGCGAAGCTCTCGCTCATGCTGCTCTTCTGCGACGCATTCTTCTCCTGATTACCACCACCGCAGTCCAAGCTCTGGATACCCTTCACTTCCTCAGCATCGCCATGCGGGGTTGGCGGCTCATCCAGGACACCGCAGTCTGAGCAAACACTGGAGGGACCCTTGTCCAGCATCGACGCGGAAGACTCTTGCCGCCGATGGGAGGGCTTTTGCTCCTCCAGGACACTCTTAGCGGCAGCAAGCTCCGGCGCTCCGTCCATTGCTTTCTTGTCCTCCTCTGCAGGAACTGGATCCGCTGCGTGATCAGCCGCTGGTTTAGTAGCCTGGTGCCCGGGCACGTTGTGCTTGGCAGCCTCCACGGACATGGTGGTCTGGTCACAAGGAGTTCCAGCAGCGCAGATCAATCAGACGAGCGAAGATCCAATTTTCACTCCACTTTATCAGAAAAATCTAGCAAGGCTGCTCACTTGTCAGTTGAGTTCCCAGGCATCTACAGAAACAATGAAGAACAAGAACAGTATATTAGTAAACTGAAATTAGAATGACTGATAAGAGCCGTCTAAAAAGCCAGAGTTGTTGATACAGAACTGGTAGCTGTACTGTGCAGGAATTTAACAGCGGACAGGAACACATATCAAACACCACGAAATTGCTGGGGGAGAGAGGCTAGCAGCCCACCCACCACCGGGTGAGAACCGGGGAAACCTAAAACGTTGACGGAAACGCTGAAAGAACACGCTACTGCACGCAAGATTTGCAGGCCTGGGGAAGGAATTAGGCGCAAGCGAGCAGCCGCACCTAGAGGAAGCAGGAACCACTGCACAGATCCAGCAGACCAGCACCCGGTCGATTGCATCAGCGAAGAAGAAGCAGCGGCAAAGGGCACCCGGCACAGCGCTACGAACAGGGCCTCCCAAAGATCACCGAGAAGCGCCAGCGTTTGGCAGGAGAGAAGAGACGGCCAGACGTGGCCGGAACAGGAGATTAATAAGATTAGCAAGAAAAGAAAAGGGCCGGCTGGCTGGCTGCGACCTGGACCGGAGCAGGTAGCGGCGGAATCACGAGCGCCTCCCCCGCTTCCGCTTTCTCCCTCCCCTCCCCTCCCCTTGGGGAAGAAAGGAAAGGGGGTGGATCACGCCGGAATCACAGGAGCTAGGCACTTAGAGTAGGCAGGCGGCAGGCTGGCGACGAGCAGCAGCAAGCGAATCGACATCGGAATCTGGTGAGTAGGCGCTGAACGCGGAGGCCATTAAATGCGCCAAGAAAGAAAAGGGGGAACAGAGCAGACGAAGAAACCGCCGGCCGGCGGCGGAGGCGGCGGCATTGCATCGACAGACGAATCAGAAACAAGAAACGCGAGAGAGAAGGGAGTGATGGGGGGACTGGATTGGATTCGGGTGGGCGGCAGCATCCGCATCCGCATCCGCCCCCAACCAGTCAAATCGATCAGATTCAGTCAGTCAGGGACGCACGCAAGAAGCAACCACTATAGCCTCCCGCGGGATGGGGAGGAGGGGGGAAGGAAGGGCAGCGAGCGAGCGAGCGAGCGTTACCTCTGCTAGGCGGCGGAACGGAATGCGGTCCTGCCCGGCGGCCGGCCGGCGTCCGCTGGTGATGCGCGGGCGACTCCTACACAGGATTTGGGTGCAGAGCGGTGGTGGTGGTGGTCATGTTGGGGATGGCGAAAGGAAAGGCAGCAGCAGCAGATTTATTAAAGTGGGGGCGGCATGCTCCTCCGGCGCCGCTGCCGGTGTGCTCTGCGGGCCCACTGTCAGAGGAGGCTGCGGTCAGTCAGAGAGTGGGTCAAAGCTAGGGGCTTGGGTCCGGGTCTGCATGTACAAGTGGCGTCGAGTCGAATCGATCTGGGCTGGGCGTGACCCACTGTCAGGGACCAGAGACTGGTGACTATTCGGTGGTGCTTTTGGATATTCTTTTCTCTTTTTCTTTTTTACTCACATGTCACATGTTCACTCTCACTCAGACACGCTTGATGGGCCTGGGCACGGGGCAGCCGTCCCAGTCTTCAGTTTTGACCCACCCAACAGTCAGAGGGTCACTTTTGGTTTTGGTTTTTGGGTGCACAGCCCAAGGTGATTACCGTGTAAATTATCCAGCAGTAATAATTACTGCTACCGTATAGTTTACTGCAGTGGTAGTACTCTCCAAAAGAAAGTAAGACGACGTGGACTCTAGGAGTAGTCCTGCTCACTTGCAATAGCAGGATTTTTGGATTTCTAAAAAAAAGATTAAACTAGAAAAAATACAGTTTTTATGGTTTCAGCTTCTAGTAAAAATTGGTTTTGGCTTCATCTTTTTTTCTGCAAAAATTGTTTTTGTGTGCGCATGTTCAGCAAGTCTTCTGATTCTGCTCATAAAGAAGCCTCAACAAAAAAAGAAAATCTGATTTCTCAAAAATCTGACAATCCCAAAATAGACTAGGTTTATACATGCTAATATCAACAATTAAAGTACTTTTTAAATAAGCCATATAAAACTACATTCCGTCTACTTATTAAGCGTAAAAAATACTCTCTACATACATAATTGATCAATCAAACTCATAAATATTTAACTTTTCACGGAATGTATTTTGTTAGCGGTGAGTAGCAGTGAGTACGTAGCAGTCAGCTAAACGTGCTGACTTTTTTTTTAGTTCAAGAGCCTACACTCCGGCCTTTCTATTAAGCAAGACAAACAATTACACCACAGTTCAATGTTTCAGCGTTTTCAGCGCTCCGGCTTGACATTCCGGTCCAAGCAAACTAAAAATACTGCTACCATCCTATAGCAGACCAAACTAAACGTGCTGGCTATTTATTTTCGCTTTGCAACAAACGTTTTTATTGCTCAAGTGAGCCTAGAGCTTAAGGCCTTGTTTAGATACCAAAGTTGGTATCCAAATTCTGCATAGTAAATGTCACGTCACACTGTAACAATTTTGTTTTTATTTGATAATAATTGTTCAAACATTGATTAATTAGGTTTAAAATGTTCGTCTTGCAAAGTACAATAAAATTGTGCAATTAGTTTTTTATTTCATCTATATTTAAGACTCCAAATGCATTATTATCGACATTTCGATGTGATAGGGAATTTTCTTTTTACATAGTGGAATTTGAGAGTGAAATTTGGAATCTAAACAAGCCAAGATGATGAAGGTGGCAATTGCCAAATTGTTGAAACTACTTTATATTTTTCTTCTCGTTTTTTTCCACGGCATTTGTCTCGTCTGTCGTCCGGAGGGCAGATTGGGAACGCAGGTTTTGGTGGCTCTCCCAAGCCAAACCCCCCATAGAAAATGGCGGCAGGGTCGCAGGGAACAGCGTCCACAGCCTTGAATCACTCGCTGTCCCCTCGCCCGTGCACCTTTCTCTCGCTCTCCTCCTCTCTTGGATGGATAATAGTACTCCTACAGTAGACCTGTAGTACAACACTGTCCTAGAGTTGAGCCGCCGCTAAATAAACAATAGTAATTTGCACGCTAACCTCGAGGCACAAAGCACCGTCCATGCCTGGGAATTCGTGCCTGCCTGGACCTTACCATCTTTTATTTCTGAAAAAAAAGCAGTTTTATAAACAGAAAAGACATAACCATTGGGCAATGGACAAGAGCTTTGTACTACTAGTACTAGCCAGTAGCGAGGGTTTCTTTTCAATTTTACTTTTTGCAAGAAAGAAGGTCGACTTCACCGAACAGAGCCGTATTTGTGGCAAGAACAGAGCCGTATTTGTGGCAAGGCGCCTACACTAGTTGCATGCGGACCTACTGCGAGAGTGACGATGCAGGGCTATGATGTTGAGCAAGTATTATAGTGGGGTGTAAGAAGGCTAGATGCTGAGGTGGAGGAGAGAAGGGAGGAGAAAGAAGAGAGGTGGGCTGCAAGCTTACAGCCAATACAATTTGTTAGAAAGAAAAGTGGGCTATATGTTTATTGAAACAACCAGCAGCAGACTGTATTATAATACTTGCTCTGATATGGAATCCTAGATCACATATTCAGATCTGACTCAGCTCATAATATCCATCCATATTTATCCGACGTCACTACAACTAAATACAGTATACCTGCTTGACAAATACTACTCCTACTAGTACGTGTCAGAGGTCCGTCCGTATATCCACAAACATACGGACAGGCGCGTGTACATCGATCGAGCTCGGATAGCAGTTTAGGCCTTGTTTAGTTCTCCAAATTGGGGTGTGCAAACTTGGTAAAACGCACCGTAGCAACACTGTAGCATTTCGTTTGTATTTGGTAAAAATTGTCTAAAAATTGATTAATTAGGCTCAAAACGTTCGTCTCGCAAAGTACAATCAAACCGTGCAATTAGTTTTTAATTTCATCTATATTTAAGACTCGTGTCGTGCCAACATTTTGATGTGATGGGAATCTTCTTTTATATAGTAGAATTTGGGACCAAAATCTGGGAACTAAACAAGGCCTTATTTGGGGCGACAGCCAGATCCACGCGGGCCCGGTCTCTGCAGCCTGACAGGCATGTTTGCCTCTCCGGTGAGCAGCACGGCGATGCGTGCCCATCCTTGCTGCCCACGTCGGCCGTCGCACTCCAACGAAGGACTCTCCTATTCGGGCCAGCCGTCTAACTACAGAGCTCCATTTGTGTGGCTCGCAGCGTGCCAAGCGCTCAAGCCATAACGATCATCTAAACATCTATCGTGAACAGTGCTGCCGTGCAGACGGTAGCGGCGACTCGCATGACCGGTGCGCGTCGCACGCCCGCCTGGTGGCGAAGGGATTTCCCAGCCATGTTTTTTGCAAGGGCCGCCGCACCGCACAGGTGGACATGGACACGACACGAGGCCGGCAGCACGCTGGAAACAGTGACATTCTTCACTTGCTGGTACAGTACAACAGTTGAGAGCTCTCCCTCCCTGTGCGCCAAACCTACACACGCTTCGGCAATCTCTTCTCTTCTGGCTATCAAATAATATATCAGCACAAACTTCCCGCCCAGGCCAGCCACTCTACTCCACATGGTCCATGCATCTTCACGGCCAAGGAGCAAGGGCAACAACTGCTGCTCGATAGGAATCTCTCGAGGGTGGTAATACACTATTGTATAGTATATAGTAATACACTATTGTATAGTATAGTAGTTTATCATGCAGCAGCAGCAGCACAGCATGCTCTGATCGAGCATTCAAACCCAGAAATCAGGACAAACATGTAGGCAGCCGAGCCATGTACAAGTCCATGGGCTGAGTACTATTACATAAAACATATCGCAAGTGACAGTGAGCGAGAGATGATAAGTGCCGGCGTAAGCAAATGAAGGTGACTCTAATAAAGCTTCGGCTGCCACAAGAACAAAAGCCTATCATCTAGGTGTTAGTTGATCTCCTCCTGACTCGGTCCAACGACCGAGTCAGGGCCTTTGATCGCCCCTGATCGGGGGAGCCTGTCCAAACACCCGGGGTGGGCCCCCGTCGCACAAGTCTTTATAAGAGGAGGTGGGGGGCCACCGCTCGAGTTATGAGGTTCAACAGAGCCGCCACCCCACCGTCCAAACCCTAGTCCGATCGTGAGGGAGGTCTTTGCCGCGCCGACGGAAGCGCCACCGGCATCTTCACCGTCGCCCGCACCAACCCGACGTCCCCGACGTCCACACCGCCGCCCGGGGCGTCCGGCTCCATCTCAACTACCGCGACGACCCCGTCGGTATATCCTCCCACTCTCCTCTTTCTCCCGCTCTCCCATGTCTCTCTGACTCGTGCACCGTGAGGTGCACAGTGGTTTTCCACCATTTCCTACAGATTACCCGCTAGATTTCACTGCTAGTGATCCTTTATTTATAACAATGGTATCAGCAGCCTAACTAGATAGTGGATCTAGCATTCGGGTAGAAAAGAAGTTGATCCGATTGGATCAAGAAAGTGGAACCGATCTCAGATCGGAAAAGAACCCTAACCCTAACCCTAACAGATCAAAGAAAAGGAGACGGGGGCGGTGCTGGGGTATCCTTACCTAGGCCCGACCGTCCAGTCGACGCCGCCGGTCATCTCCGTGACCGGCGCGCGGGACAAAGACCGCCAGCAGCTGTCGCGCGGGGTGTGAACAGGACACCGTCGCAAGTCCTCTCGACGGCGGCGCGCTCACCCAACGGCGAGCGCGCGCTCCGGCGAACGGCCTCGCGGCGGCGCCGCACTCCATTCTCGCAGTGGACGCGCGCGCGCGAGCGCCGGTGCGGGTGCTCCGCGGCGGTGCCGTCTGCGCCTCCAGTCGCCGGCGATGGTGGCTGCGGGTTGGAGAGTGGAGAAAAGGGAAGGGAAATGGAAGGAGAGCAGGGGGAGCCGCCGGCGAGCCGGCGGCGGCGACCCGCAGCAGTGCTGCCTCTGCTGCTTGGTGCGGCGGCTGGAGAGAGTGAAGGGGTGAGGGTAAAAATGGAGCTAGGGTTTTGGGTGGAGCCGGCCAACTGGTTTTGATCCTCCGAGATTCGCTCCTGGCCGTCGGATCCGAACCCTAGCCGATCAACGGCTCTGCGCGAACGGGCCAAACATCGGCCCAGGCGGGTGCGCGCGCGGGGGCCGAATTCGCGGCCCAGGCCCACGTTAGGGCCTGGCGCCGGATTGGCCTCTCCCGCCAGCGACCAAGGCCGAGCTGGGCCGGGTCATTCTGCGCTGTTGGGCCGCGACAGCGACAGAAAAAAAAAAAAAAAGAGGTCGCGCTCGAGTTGGCCGGCTGGGCCGCAGAGCTGCGCGCCCGCGCCAGCGGCCGCGGGCCGGCGCTGGGCCTTCGGGCCAGATTGGCCGGTTGAATAGGAAAAAGCAAATTTTTTGTTTTTTCAATTTCCAGAAACTGAATAGAAGCATAATTTGATGATTTTGAATCGTTTTGAATTCAAATTTCTGTCCAAATTTTGTCCAACGATAATTTTGGTTCAGAGTACAGTAAAGTTCATTTATGTTTCTGGAAAATTGATTATATGATTGATAAAGTTTCCGCTGCGTATTTAAAAGTTGTTATCGTTTTCATTATTAAATTCGAACCAACGGGAGAGTTTAATATTTGAAAATGGATAATTTTACGATTATTATAATGTTGTTATTATTCGACCAACGTTGATTAATAGCAATATTATGATGTTATTGTTTCGATGCAATTCTCCCGCCGCTAGAGTGCTCGCGCGGGGAGATGGGTCGCTTGCCACGCGCGAACAGCCGGGCTTGCCGACAAAAGTAGGTCTTCGGACCAAAATTCTAAAGAAGAACAATTGAAAAATTGTCACGTTTTCCATTTGCAAAGTTAAAGGTTAAATTTTAATTGGAGGAACATATGGTTTATTGATAAAGTTAAATTATAATATTGTTATTTTCTCGACCAACGTTGATGATAGCAATATTATAAGTTTATTTATGAGCTTAAAGTTTATTTCTCGATATATTTTGCATCAAAGTGACCAATTTTCGAGAATACATAAAGATAAAGAATTGTATTTTACATGTTTCCGCTGCAATGTTAATGATTATCTTCTAATTAAACTCGAACCAACGGGAGAGTTTAATTTGAAGAATGTTATAGGATTATTGAGTTCTTCAAATGTTAATTCCATTTCTGCCCAACGGTGATGTGGAATTAATATAAAAGGATGATGTTTTGTTCTATTTCTACCCATTGGTGATTTAGAATACAAAAGAAAGATTAAAAAGTTTAATGAGTATGTTTTAACCGGACCAACGTAGGGTTATATTTCATACTCATTATTGATTATTATTGTTGAATAATTTTTAGACAAAGAATCTTCGTGTTTTCATTCTTGAAGGCGAAAGAAATAAGTTGTATACTTGTGACTCGAGATGATGAAAGGCCTAAGGGCAAGTTTTGTAAGAAAGAATGTCAATTGCTTAAGGGATAGTGTTCTCTTCAAAGAATAGCTTGAAAAGAAAAGTTTTCGGGGATATTGATATAAGAAAAGAAAAGTTTAGTTGAAGAAGTGACTTTCATGTTTTTTTTTTTTTTAACAATTGTATTATATATATACTTTTATAAGGAACAAATTAATATTCAGTTCTAAGCACCCTATGATAAGAATTGTAATAAGTCATATACATGTCTAATTTGACCAACGTCGGATTAACCATGTGTGTGATATGTGGTACAAAGTATTCGGAATATTTTTTGATTCGATGATTGAATATGCCCCGAGAGCCATCATGGCACTTATATCCCTTAAAGGGATTATCTCGTATAGCGAGAAAAGGTTGACAAAGCAACCCCATGGCGGGGTAAAGTTAACATAGTGCAAATGTTGATCAAATCCTGCATAGCAGGTGAAGTTTGGCATAATACTCATCCTGCATGGCAGGAGAAAGTTACGATGACTCGTGTGCTTTAGTGTTGACCGTGCACTTCCATTGTGTCATAGTCATTAAGCATTCAATAAGTTTAAGGAGAACAGAAAGTTACAGATGAACCTAAAGAAAAGAATGACACGCAAGTGTAACTTGCAAAAGTATTAAAGGAATCATTGAGTTCATGAAGTGGAATGAGAAAATGTACTCCCAAAAGATTTTTAGAAATAACTTTGTTTTGCATGACTCGATCATGTGAATGAAGTAAAGTGATAAATGTTTCCTCATTTCTAAAAGTTATGAATGTTTTTGAAAGTATGGCAACAAAGTTTATGCCATATTTCGAGGGGGAGAAATCGATATAAATCGGGAAAGGTAATTGATAAAGACGGATAAAGACGATTGAAAGATATTCCCCATTGTATAGTTTGAATTTAGAGCAAATGTGATCTATAAAGTATGAATATGATCGTTGAGGGAGTACAACGGTCATAATAATGATACCCCAAAAGTAAAGGAATAGCTAAATTGCTGGATCTTTTATAGTTCCGATGAGATTAAGAAATACTAAGATATAGTGCTTTAAGCGCCATATGAGGTATACGAGACTAAACCCAAATAAGAAAGTTTGAAGATACACTATCCTCATAGAGGGTGGAGTAATCTGGGGGAGCATGATATGAAGATACCTATCGTTAGCTCTCCGGAAAATGAATGAGTAAACAAGTATCCTATGATATAGGAGACTATAGAATCAATTGCCTCTTGGCAATAACCAAATGAGAGACATAGTGAAATTCAAATGGAGGTTAATACCATCTCAAAGAAGAAGCTATGAAAGCACTCGCTTGTCTAAATGGCAATGAGCTAAGCATGCTAAAATGAAATCAAAGATTACCAACGATGGTTGGGATTCATAAGCAATTCCCAATGGAGCCAAAACAAGTAGGCCGTAATGGGTTTACAAGACAAAATATGTGACTCCAAAGGAAATATGTGAAGATATATATAGCATGTCTTGAATTGAAAGTTTTACGCAAAGCAAAAGAATGCACTACAATATGTGTTAGCGATACGTTATGATGAAAGTAATGATGGCATTTTCCAATAGGGATTTGTAAGGAATTGATTACAGGCACAACCTTAGAGTTTGTCGAAAGCAAAAGAGCATAAGGGATGTCGCCTAAAGAAGTCAACTATCATAGTTGATTTGAATTAGAAAGTTTGGGTTTTAAAGAGAATTAGGGGACAATTGTTTTTGTGCAAAGTTATAGAATGGGAAATTCATTTCCAAATCCTATATATGAGGATGACATCTTACTTGCTAGTAATGATGTCAATCTACTATAAGAGAAGTTCTTGTCCTCAAGGTTCAATAGAAATGTTCTCGGTGAAATGAATCTTGTTATACGAATTGAATTGAAATTCACCGTGATAAAAGAAAAGGGGTATTAGGACTATCGCATCGGCATACTTAGAAAGATTCTAAAGAAATAAAGTATGCAAGTGTGAAAACCTACGCTGTTCCTATAGTTAAGGGTAATGGATTTGAGAACTATAATGTTCCAAGAATCGATATGAAATAGCTCAAATGATTATGGTACCATATGCTTCAAATTTGTTGGAAGCCTAAAGAATGCAAGTATGACATTACCCTAACACAGTTCACATATCCGGGTTATTTTGGCAAAGACCAGTCCAGATATAGATCACTGGAATGGAGTAAAGAATGTTGGCCTCATGCTAAGTAAGAAATGTTTGTTTGTGGCGAGATGTGTATAGAAATCCACATTCTAAACACTCGCGAGTTGGAGTTTTATTGTGGAAAAGCTCCAACAAAGAACTATTTTGTATCATCGGTGATGCAAAGTTAAGGTATAGCATGTAACAAGGCTACGGGACGGGCAAAATGATTAAGATAACTTATACCGGAGTTGATGATGGTGCACAACAAATAACCATTTAAGTTGTTCACTCCTAAGACAACGAGTCAAATGTGATGCCAAACACATTGACATAAAGATTTACGTTGTAAAGGAGAAAGTCCGGAATCATATTCAAAGTATTGAACATAAAAGTAATAAGAAAGTGCTTGCAGATCTCGCTTACCAAAGGCTTACCACCCGGTGTGTTTAGAGAACACACAATCGACATGGGTTTATGGTATAGCCTATGTTTTCCGGACAATAAACGGCCCAAAAGTTAAAGAACTTATTTCGAACGGAGATATGTATTGTAGGCTATGAATTCTATCGGCAATTGACCGTGACGATGAAGCGGTTCTATGCATTAATTTGTAATGGAATGTGTAAAAGTGAAAATGTCAAAAGTAAGGTATATGTTGAGATCAAGGGGAGAATGTTAGTTGATCTCCTCCTGACTCGGTCCAACGACCGAGTCAGGGCCTTTGATCGCCCCTGATCGGGGGGAGCCCAGTCAAACACTGGCTGGTGGGCCCCTGTCGCACAGTGCCTATAAGAGGAGGTGGGGGGGCCACTGGCTCGAGTTATGAGGTTCAACAGAGCCGCCACCCCACCGTCCAATCCCTAGTCCGATCGTGAGGGAGGTGCTGCCAGCGACGGGAAGCGCCACCGGCATCTTCACCGTCGCCCCTGCACCAACCCGACGTCCCCGACGTCCACACCGCTGCCAGGACGTCCGGCTCCATCTCAACTACCGCGACGACCCCGTCGGTATATCCTCCCACTCTCCTCTTTCTCCCGCTCTCCCATGTCTCTCTGACTCGTGCACCGTGAGGTGCACAGTGGTTTTCCACCATTTCCTACAGATTACCCGCTAGATTTCACTGCTAGTGATCCTTTATTTATAACACTAGGTTCATTCTCTGGAGAGCCATGAGCCCCGCCCCCGCCGGCACATGGAGCCCCTCAATGGGCCCTAGGGCATCAGAGGGAGATACCCTACATGTACTTGTTCTAATCCAGAAGCCACATGCCCTGCCAGCGTCCACGCTGGACCTGGACTTTTCCTACAAACACCGATTAATCAGTGGTAATGATACTAGGTGGTACCAATGTGTCCACTAAACTAGTTGTACGTTCGTCCAGCTGATTGTTGACCAGGTCGCCCGGATCCAAATCCCATGCTTGGACCAATCAACCAACATGGAAGTGCTTGATATCAATCAGTATCATCATGCCAGTGTTTGTGCAGAATGCATGTACCGTAACAGTGGTGAAATGAGCAGAGAGCAACTCGATCATCACAGTATAGGTACGGTACCGTCAACCACGGGTTGGGGCGGGAGCTGATGGAGGCTCCACACGCACCTGTTGTTCCCTGTGCAAAAGAAAATGCTGCCAAGAGCCCAACGGACAGCCTTTTATTTTTATCATCAGTCACCTGCAAAAGGGAAAGGCTTAGTGCAAAAGACCTCTGGGAAAAGCACACGCGATGACACCAACAGTACATTCAGATTCATCATCAGATGCAATAGAAGATATAACTCTGCAAGAAACTCACTCTGGAAAAAAAATAAGAAAAAAATATATATTGTGACATTACAACTCTGCAAGAAACTCACTCTAGAGACAGCAGTACATGACCACGCTCATCAGCACAGAGGGGTCAAGGGTTGCAATCTTACAAATGCTGATCTAAACAGCAATTAGGCGAATGAAAACAGCAACAAGATATATGTATGTATAGTTGGTAATGGTCCGAACAGGATATAGAGTTTACGTGGCACTCTGCCAGCCATTTTGTTGTTCGGGTACCAACATACACATCACATGTGCCGACAGGGTTGCAAGATGGCCTGCCTACTTTCGGGCATCAAAGCACACAACAGCTTCCTCTGCCCGTTACAAAAAGAATAGTTTGGTTTAGGTGAATCCTACCACAGGAGATCTTAAAGGTTCAAGTCACTACTACTAGTCCCAGGTTTTTTTGTATCGGCAGAAGTCAGAACCTTGGCTCATTTGGTTACTGCTATTTTATAAAGATGCAGTGTTGGTCAGGCTCAAATTTATTTATTTATTTATCTTAAAAAAAACTAGAAAGTTTCTCTTGGGTGCCCAAACACATTAGGTGCTCAGCCATTTTTTTCCTCATCAAAAAACACATCTTTGGTCTCCTATAAAACTGAGCAAAAGAAAGGCCAGTTATGCTGCACTGATACTGTCTAAAGTCTAACAGCATATACTCTGATCCTAAAATTTTAGACATGCTACTTGCACCTAGGGATATTGCATCACAGAAGGTTGTTATTCTTCTTAACCGAAATCATACAAGGTACTGCAGTGATGCCATACAGTTAGGATCTGCAGCCGTGAAACACAGTAGTTGTTCTCAATGTGCTACTCCTACAGTAGAGCATACTGAAGCCAGTGAGAGAGGGAGGGAGGAGATTTGCCTGTACATTTTGTTGCAGAAGAATTCAGTGATGCAGGAGAACACGCACTATTATTTTTTACAGAGTTGCAATAGTTGTTAATGGCCAACTAATAGAATGGTCGATGAGGAATGCCAGGCGTAAGAACTGCACCAAAAGTAGGGCGGCAAATTCAGTCACAGCAACAACTAAAGGTAAAAATAGCATTACTCCAAATAGTGTGGTACACTGGAGCTTACCATCAGATAAGATGGCAGAACACTTATAAGAAAAAACCTGTCTGGTGTCTAAAGCCATATTGGATACCAAGATTTTATCTAAGTTCCCTTCCCTGAAAATAAGTACAAACAAAATGCAGTTAGCAGGATCAATATAAATTCGGTGCTGGAACATAGAGTAACGCAAGGATCCCAAGTTTCTACATTAGCATGGCAGGAAATTCTCAGTTTCTACAAGTAATGACTTTTCCATGTCTGCTTCCAAAGAGGAGCATTTGTTCACAGAAAATGTTATAAGAAAATTCACATTAAGTTAGGATGACAAAAGAAAAAGGAAAAAACAAGAAGCAACTTCAACTAGAGCATCACTGTCCTATAACAAGTTTGATAGTGTGCCAGTGTATATCTAATGTACTTGAATTTTTTTTTTTAACAGAATTGGTCATTGATAGCTATAACTTATGGTATAGAGTACTTACTGAGTCCATGATGGAATCAATTTACGTCTACGCCTTACTGCCCTTTGATGCTCCAAGATTTCGAAATCCTTTGCGTCAGAATCTTCATAAGGTGTCATGCCATAGGACTGCAATATGTTTACAGACTAAATGTTAAGCAGAGTACTTCTCAAACCATAATTTTACAAAGTTCTAGTAAATGAAAGAAAAACAAACTTTCAAAGTAGCACACTGTGCAGCTGTTGCAGTTCAGGGCCATCTGTGATGGCCATCTGTGATGAACTGGTGGGAACACAAAGTTATGGAACCACAAGGAAAGCCACTATATTTTTTGTTCTAAAAATTACTCAGTATGTCTGCTTTCACCCAGCATTTTTGGTTCTAAAATTACTCAGCATCTCAACTGTTGTGTGTGATATTTTGATGTGTACAATCATCATGTGTTCTCCTTGCAGGAGAAAGACTAGATAATTTAACAACTATGCTTATATTTAAAACTTCAGTTTTATTTTTTGTATAAATATAATAGGCACTATAGGGAACTTATTGAAATTATTAGAAAATTGTTGTTGGGGGGTCTAGCCAGAACCTGTCGTAGGGGAAGCTTCCCAGTAGTTTGCGAAAAATACAATAGAACGTAATAATTGTAGCATGCACTGTCCTTCACAGCTTATAGCATAGGTGCACACCTGACAACTGTAATAGCTCTCACATCTAGATTTCCAGTTAATCATATGTCAAAACAATCTTGCCCTACCAAAAAATATTTTGTTAACACTTTTCTTACTCCCTCATTAATGAGAAGAGCACTAGTTCCCTTTACTGTTTCAGGATTAATCTGGGACTTTACAACCCTTGAAGAAAACGAAAAGAGTATTACCTCATCCACATTGTCTGACAAGTTTTCCTGAACCTCAAGCCTAGAACCTGCAGATTTGCAATCTACATACATGGCCTTCGCACTTTTGCTTTCAGATGCTAAAAGTCTCTGAACAGATTCCATCTTTTCATCAGATAATAATGGATTTCCTACCCTTTTGATTAAATTCTTCACAAGATCCTTGCCATCCTGAAATGATTAAAATGACTAAAAAGGATAGTTCATATAGTAATTCAAAAAGTGATAATAGTTTCAGTGTTTACTAACAGTATCTTTTGGACAAGCGTCTTTCACGGTATTTGGGGAATGTATTATTTCCTCCAGCTGCTTTTGATGTATCGGTGCCTCTTCAGCACATTTCTTTTTTCTACCATTCTCCCTCTTTCCATCACCTTCTCTCTGCCTCTTCCTAGTAATAAAGTCTGCCCCCATTTTCTTCCTGTGCTCCACTTGTTTTTGCCTGTGCTCTTTCTCTTGCTTTGAACTTTCAAGTGCTAGTTTCACAGCTGCTTTGTGCATCTCACGCTCGATTTGCTTCTTCTCTTCACGACGCTTTGCAGCTGCAGCCACCTTAAGTGCCCTCACTCTAACATCTCTTTTTGCTGCAAGTGAAAAGTTTCATTTATTGGATTGTCTAATGCGCCCACTCAGGAAAAAATGTATGTGTATTACTTCTGTACAACATCAAGTATATGAATTATGAAAATAGCATCATGCAAGACTACATTCGAACAATTGCATTAAAATAAGTTTCGAACTAAAATTAGTTTTAAACAGATTAGACTTACCACATGATATTGGAGGCTGTTGATTTTGTTTTGCATGTCGCAATCTAAATGATGTCAAATTTGATACTGTATTCCGAGGTCTGCAACCTTTCTCGAGATTTGGTTCCCTTCTGCCCCTTTCACTTTTGCTACATGACATTTCTGTCTTACTTAATCTGTCATTGAGCAAACGAGTATTTTTTCCAGCATTCATAATGGAAAGAGCAGGAACCTCCTCTGGGTTCTTTATGTCCTGATTAACTCTGATATGCACATGCTGATCAGGTTTCCTTATGTAAGATTTTCCAGCTGGCGAGTCTAGGCTGCTTGTTCCTTTGCTTTGATATATGTTAGTAGCATACCCAAGCGGTTTTCTGCCACCCAAGCATTGCCTTGAACAATTTCTACCAATAGAATGAGATGGTTTGGCTTGGTTCTCATTTCCCCCTAGAAAGGTGCTATCTTCATCAATTTTAGAGCAACCAAATCCTGATACAGAGCCAAGATAATCCAAACTAGATCCAGTCACTGCAGGGAGCTTTTCCAGATCATACTTCTCAAATGAAAGGGTCAAAGGAACATCACTATCCTCTTGGGCACTATAAACATTTGATGAACTAGAAGTCTGACCATTGGACATCATAAAAGCATCATCAAAATCCAAACTATATTTGCTAGCATAACTTGGATCCAGAAGGTTAGTGTCTATGGAATAGGAAAGGGATCGGTTCATGAGATTCTCAAACCTAGATGGTAGTGACTGATACATACTGTCTAGTGGTTTTATGTTATACTTTACAGAAAGGCTGGAACAAAAGTTGACAAGCTTTTTAGAATCACAGAATCCCTGAAGTGCCCTCTCAGTAATGGTTGGACTATCAGATGGAACAGGGATGCTGAAACTCTGGCATTCTAGCATTGGCACACTTTTGTCAAATGACATTACACTATTCCTTTCTAAAGTGTGTGATACACTTGCCCTCTTAGATGAAGCAGCACTCAGAGCTTCTGGCCTTCCATCTATATCTATGTTATTCCAGACACAGACATCATGCGCCTCAGTAGTATCAGCCAGGTGATAAAGCTGTAGAGCCGATTCATTGATCGAGCTTTGGTGTTCAAGAATTATGGAGCTTTCATTGTCACATATATCCAATAAAAGACTCTTTCTTTTTCTTAGTTTATCATTCCGTTGAGTTGTGTGCAACAGATCCTTTTCAATCCTTGGACTGACCAAACAAGAAGGTCTCATTTCAGAACTCTGACTTGCTTCCTTATCAATTAGACTGGGCGCAAAATAAGTTTCTTCAGGAAAATCAGTTTGAACACAGTGCGACTTATCACTGTCAAGCAGTACATTGGGCATAGAATAAGTTCCTTCACGAGAATCAGTTTGACCCCAGACTTGTGATACTTCAGTAGAAACATTTTCAATGGTATCAATTGCATCAATTTCAGGCAACGGACGGGATACAGAATCATTCCCTTCTAGAAAATCAGGTTTAGCTGAGTCTGGCGAATCATTTTCAACCAGTGGGTTGGCTATAGAACTTGGCCCTTCAAAGGTTTCACACTGTGGTACTTCAACAGAACTAACAGGTTCGAGAGTGTCTTGTTTGATATGATGATTGGTTTCAGACAGTACATGTTGCACATGGTCTGCATTTTTGCCAGATAACATTATACTATTCCTTTTTAAAGTGTGTGATACACTTGCCCTCTTAGATGAAGCAGCACTCAGAGCTTCTGGCCTTCCATCTATATCTACGTTATTCCAGACACTGACATCATGCGCCTCAGTAGTATCAGCCAGGTGATAAAGTTGTAGAGCCGATTCATTGATCGAGCTTTTCTGTTCAAGAATTATGGAGCGTTCATTGTCCGATATATCCAATAAAAGGCTCTTTCTTTTTCTTAATTTATCATCCTTTTGAATTGTGTGCAACAGATCCTTTTCAATCCTTGGACTGACCAAGGTTTCAGAACTCTGACTCACTTCCTTATCAATTAGACTGGGCACAAAATAAGTTTCTTCAGGAAAATCAGTTTGAACACAGTGGAACTTATCATTGTCAAGCAGTACACTGGGCATAGAATAAGTTCCTTCACGAGAATCAGTTTGACCCCAGACCTGTGACACTTCAGTAGAAACATTTTCAACGGTATCAATTGCATCAATTTCAGGCAGCAGATGGGATGAAAAACCATTCCCTTCTAGAAAATCAGGTTTAGCTGAGTCCGGCGAATCATTTTCAAGCAGTGGGTTGGCTATAGAACTTGGCCCTTCAAAGGTTTCACACTGTGGTACTGCAAGAGAACTAACAGGTTCAAGAGTTTCTTGTTTTACATGATGATTGATTTCAGACAGTACATGTTGCACATGATCTGCACTTTGGGGTTCAGAGGTATAATCTGATGCCTTCCTTACAGTTTTTCCTACAAAAGAATATCCAAAGTTGACATCCTTGTGTTCTCAGGAAGACAGGAACATCAACGGGAAAGTTCACATTCACATAAATGGGAAGAATAGTGACAAAATATTCTAGTCCAAACTATTAAGAAAACACAGTACATTATGTTTTGATAGCACAAGGAAACAGGCAAGATTATAGCGAAAAGTTTTTTTTTTAAAAAAAACAACAAAATCGATTCTCAGTGACCTCTAAATACATCGTCTCTAAATCACAGTCTAAATAGAAATTCAAAACTTTTTTAGATCAAAGGCATTCCATCCGGCTTTATTGAAAGCTTAAGAGCGCCATCGATCCAAGGTTACTGGGGTTGCCAGTTTTACATCACAGCACAGAAACCTCTAACCCAATCTTCGACACTAAACCTCTACTAATTCTGACAGAGTTCAAAACCCTCAAAAGACCCCAACATTCAGTAGAACAGTTTAACGACAAGAGCATAACAGCAAGATAGTAAAAATGTAGACGCTCAATTTCTTCGCTGCTTGCCGATCTGTTCCAGCCTTCTTCTTCCTCCCCTCGATCTACTCCAGGGTCGCCGCGCTCGCCGTCAGACATGAGATGGTTGCGTTGATCCCGGGCTTCATCTTCTCCTTATACAGCGGCGTCCAGGTTTTGATCATTGTCATCGTCTTGAAGATCACCCCCGCTGGAGACGCCATTATCTTCTTGTCAAAGACCGCAGCATTCCTTGTCTTCCAAATCACCCAAAGAGCACCTGCACATATATGCAAAACAATCTTCTTTTTTAACCCTTTGCAATTTGTCACAAACATCACAAGGAACTCTGAGCAACTCGTGGGGGATTGAGACCACCCCAGATTAGTTCTTAAGAAAGCCCAGAGAAAAGCAGCTAGAGGACACTGAAAAAGAATATGATCAGTTGTTTCAAGTTCCCCACACATCACACATTTTGGATCCCCCTCCCACTTCTTATGTTTAAGTTGTTCCCCCGATTTAATTCTATCATGTATAGCCATCCATAGAAAAATCTTTACTTTCAAAGGTATATTGCTCTTCCAAATAGTCATTATCTGAACATCTTTCACACCTCCTGTTGTCAATTCTTTGTACAAAGATTTTGTAGTATATTTCCCATTTTTCTCCAAAGCCCATGATACCTTATCTCTGCCTTCTGCCAAACTAATGTTGTCTAACAAGCTTTTCAGTTCTTGCCATTCTTCTAGTAAATCACCTACCAAATGTCTTCTGAATTGTAAATCCCATTCCCCCCCCATCCATAACTCTGCAACACTACAATCTTGGCTTAAGGAGATCTTAAAAAGTTTTTGAAAGGCTATATTTAAAGGAGCCCCTCCCAGCCACACATCATGCCAAAATCTGGTTTGGCAACCACTTCTAATCTCTATAACTCTGCCTCTTTGATAATCTTCTCTCAGGTTCAACAGAGATCTCCAAAATTGAGAACCACTCCTCCTTTTCAGTTGATATATACTCTTATCTCCTAAGTATTTGTTTTTCAATAAAGTGCAGCACAAGCTATTTTCATCTCTTTCCAGTCTATCTATCCATTTTACCATTAAGCATGAATTCATAACTCTTATATCTGTAAACCCCAATCCACCGAATTCTTTAGGTTTAGCCAGCACCCTCCCATTTCACCATATGATACTTCTTCTTCTTGCTTGTACCCTGCCAATAGAATCTTGCTCTTATAGTGTCAATTCTTTGAAAGTTCCCCTCATATAAAAAGTACACCCCCATTGTGTACATAGGTATACTTGACAAGCATGACTCCAACAGAATGGATTTCCCCCGAAGTTAAAAACTCACACCGCCAAGTGCCCAGTCTTTTATCTAGCTTGTCCTCTACATATTTCAGCTTGAGCCTTGGAAATCTTATTCATACTCACAGTAATCCCGATATTTCAAAGGGAAAGCTCCAATCTTACATTTCGAATCTCAAATTGCTATATTTTGTTCAATCTCCCCCGGCCTACTTTGTGAAGATCTCACTCTTTTCATAGTTTATTTTTAGGCCCGACATCTCTTCATAGCATGCCAAAATCATTTTTATATTTTGCAAGTTCTCCACACCATACTGAAGTAGGACCACTGTATCATCAGCATACTGTAAGTGTGACAGCCCCCAGGTATCAGATGGGGCACTACCCCTTTAATAACTCCTGCTTTACTGGCCTTAGTAAGCATGGCTGAAAGAGCATCAGCCACAAGATTGAACAGTAAGGGAGATAGTGGGTCTCCCTGCCTTAGACCTTTGTAACTTCTGAAGTATTCACCTCTTTCTCCATTAATATCCACACGAGACTTTGCCCCCACCCACCGCTCTCTTAATCCAGTCAATCCAATGAGGATCAAATCCCTTCTTCTCCAACACCTCTTCCAGAAAACTCCAGTTCACCTTATCATAAGCTTTCTCAAAATCTAGTTTAATGATAACTCCAGGCAATTTCTTGGTTTTAAGTTCATGTAAGACTTCTTGCAGAATAATCACCCCTTCTAAAATATTTCTTCCAGGAATAAAGGCTGTTTGATATGGACTCACAATTTCTCAACAACTGCAGTTAACCTGATGGTCAAAACTTTGGTGATTATTTTGTAAATCACATTCAACAAGCATATTGGCCTGTACTGCCTGATGTAAGTGGCTGGTTTTACTTTTGGTAAGAGTATGATCACACCATAGTTTAACCTCCACAGGTCTAATCTTCCCTCCTTTAAACTTTCCAACATTTCCAAAATAAGTGCTCTCATGTGAGGCCAAAATTTCTTGAAAAACTCTATTGTAAAGCCATCTGGCCCAGGAGCAATATTCCCTCTTATCTCTTTCACCCCAAGGTCTAACTCATCATATGTAAACTGTCTGGTCAGCCACTCATTTTCTGCTTGAGTAATCTTTTGATTTTCATCCCATAAGTCACCATGCAGCTTAATGTCAGAATTGGGTTGGAATCCAAACAACTCTTTATAAAATCCAGTCACATGCTCTCTCAGGGTACATGGATCTGAAATTGTTTCACCTTCATGTTCCAAGCTGCTAATTCTCATCTTTCTCTTTCTGCCATTGGCACATTTGTGGAAATAATTTGTATTGGCATCACCTTGCAGTATCCATCTCTCCCCTCCCCTTCTCTGCCATTGCATTTCCTCCTCACTTAAAATCTTTTGCACTTGTACTTCCCATTCATATCTGGAATTCCATTCTTCACCGATAAAACTCGGACTCACTTTCTCTCAATCTCTTCTATCTTCCCCATTAAATCTGCTTTCACTCTTTTCTGTTGACTATCATTATTCATCCCCCAACCTTTAGCTGCTCTCCTCATCTTCCCTGATACAACATGCCAGTGATCTAGGACATCTTGTTTAACTCTTTGAGGCCATTTCTAGTTCATCCACTCAACAAAACCATCTTGGAACATCCAGTGATTATTAAATCTAAAATAGTAAATATCTTGCTTCACTACCCCTCCAGTGTCCAAGACTAATGGTTATGATCTGGCCCTATCCTTGGAGCAGTAAGAACAGAAATCAGATTGTAGCTATCTTCAATATTTCCTGATATCAGAACTCTATCCAGTACACACATGATGGGTGGTGTCTGTTTGTTAGTCCAGATATATCTGCTTCCACTTCTTTGCACTTCTCTCAGAACTAGAGTATTGATTAAATCATTGAAAGCATCCATCCGGCCCAAGTTTACATTCTCTGAAGATTTTTCATCTACTCTTCTTATCATATTAAAATCTCCCCCATAATTATGGGTAACCGAGTAGACTGGACCACATTCAGCAAGTTATTCAAAAACTCTAATTTGAACTCATCATGAGCAGGCCCATAGACATTGATCAATCTCCATTCAAACCCTGAATTCTTCATAACCAATTCTACACTTTGAAAGAAATTATCCTGATTGGGATTGTTTATGTGAGCCATTTCTTTATCAACTCCCAACAACAAACCTCCTGAGTGTCCATCAGATGGTTGAATCAACCAGAACATATCTCTATTTCCAGCCAATCTTTCTAGCTCTCTTTGTCTAAAAGTAGATTTAATTGTTTCTTGTAAACAGATGCAGTCAAAGTCATACCTCTGAATCAGATCAAGCAAACTCTTTCTTCTGCCTGCCCCCCTAACCCTCTAACATTCCAGAATAAAATCTTCATTTTACACCTGGTTCAGAATTATTTTCCTCTTTCTCATCAAGTCTTACTCTTTTGGACTCTTTTCCATCTAACTCTTTGTTTTTACTTCCATTAATCATCTCTTCTTCATTCTGAAAAATATCTTTCATACTTATTCTTTCCACATCTTTGGTAGTTAAGATAAGGCCACATGCCAATGCAACTTTTTCAATCTTTCTCCTTAAATCAGACCCTTCTCCCTCCTGTTGGGTGTTTACCTCTTCTACACTCTGTTCATCTATTGCTTGCACATCCTCTCTTGTTAATTCATTAACCTCTTCCCCATCTTTATTCTTTTTCTCTAAATTTGCCATTCTTTCTCTAGTTGATTTCAGAACATTTGTGGCTACATCTTTAATTTGACAGAAAGGTAACTTTGAAAATCTCTCTAAATCCCCCCCAGTAGGTGGCATGCCATAGATTTTACTAATATTCCCAGAAACATTAGGTACAGTATCACAAACCTCCTCTAACAGGATATCATTACTACTACTAGGAGTGAGAAGAGAGGAAATGGATAAGGTACCTTTGACTTTGGAGCTCAGCTTCTTTGGCTCTTGCACATGAACATCTTTAGCCTTCTTAGTCATAGCAATCTCCATGGCAGTTCTTCCATCATGAGTCACTCTTGAGCTATGTCTCACGTTTGACACCATTTTTTCCTCCCCATCCGTTGTTCCTCCCACTGTCTTCATCATCTCTTGGTTATCAATAGCAGTAGCTTCCACATCATTCAGTTGTATCACCTCTTCAGTCCCAGATTCTTGCACAGCATTTTTCTGGAAGTTCTTGGCCAAGTCATTCAATTCTTGAATCATGTCAGAGAAGTCCAGCATCTCTTTGCATCCACTGGGAGCCTCAGGAATCTCCACTTGCTGGTGATTCTGCTGAGTATCAGAAAGACCACCAGATTCATCACCCATGTCATAGCAATGGTTTTTGTCTTTATGCTCAGAGGACCCATCCCCAACAGATTTGCTCCTGCTATTTGGCTTTCTCTTTTCATCCAAATCCATACTTTCCTGAGTTGATGCAGGGTCTTCCTCATCAGTAGCTTCTCCTTCCTCATCTCCAAAGTCTTCATCATCATCTGGCCTATGATTTGGTGGGAATTGGCTCAGTTTGTCAGAGTAAAACCATGAGATTTTCTTTCCTTTCTTGTTGATGTACACTGCTGTTGTCCCCCTGATCATCTTGGGGTCAGGTGTAGCAATTTTCAGCCACACTCCATTCCATCCCAGTGAGGGGATATGCACCTCTTCTGGTTCTCCCACCAATCTGGCTAACTCAAGAGCAGCCTCTTCACTTCTAGCAATCTTAGGAATCCCCACAGCCTTGACCCAAACAGATTCCAACATCTGAAAAGTGCCTGGGTCTAAGGTTGTCTCTTCCACCACAATAGTAATTGGGTAGGTAATGCATTGAAATTCCCCCCTCTTGGTCAATAAATTCATAGCAACTCGTAGGGACATTAGCCAGAACTCACCGCCCGTAAAACCTCTTAACATCATAATCCCATTGTGATCCCATTTGATATTGAAACTCTTCCTTAATCTTCTTCCTAGTTCCTGTCCCCTCAAGAACTGAAACAATCACCCTGATTGGACCATCCCCTGCATTCTTCTTGGTATGCTGAGCTGGAGTTTCAGGTATATTCAGGGAATAGAAAACATGCCCCGGTAGTCCAATAGCACACAGGTGTAGACCTTTCCCCAGAGACATCTTGTTAACATTCTTAGGGCCCCCACCCACATTCATCTTAATCCCAGTATTACTCTTCAACTCTTGCTTAGGAAATTCTTTCTGATGCATAGTCTTAGCCTTCTTGTTGGGACAGTTTGTAGAAATGTGACCAGTACCAAGGCAAGCATAGCAAAGAGAGTCATTAGAGCAAACTGACCAGTGATGACCCTCTTCTCCGCAGTTGTAGCAGCGAAGGACGGAGCTGGAGGATCCTTGCCCATAATCTTGCTTCTGGTTGTAGGTGCTCTTCCTGTCCGCCAGGTGCCTGCGTAGATCCCCATCAAAAACTCTTTCATCTCCATAATCTCCACCTCTTTTCTTGCCTTGCCCCTCTTCAGCAAACTGGTACCCCTCGCGCGGATCCCCCCTGTGCTCATCTCTTCTCTGAAAATCTTCCCTCGGCTCCCTAGCATCTTTGTATCGATCTCCTCTCGAGCTTCACCCCTCTGGTACTGCCCTCGGCACTCCATCCCACCCGTTGCCTCCGCAAAAGTGCGGCTATCAACAGTCTTCGGTGTTACTCTCCGGAGAACTCTCGCCGATGCCCCGTACTTCCTGATCTCCTCTCTACTCGCCCGGAATCGCTCTGCCTCTGGATCTAAAACCCTAGCTTTCTGAATCCACACCCATCGGTGTGTCGAGGGTTTGGGGGGGCCGGCGGCGGCGGCGTATACAAGTGGGTTGGGAGCAGGCTCTCTATTGAAAGCCCACTTGGACTGAGCCCAACACCACCCCGGCCCAAACTCTGCAGCTCTTTCTTCTTCCCGCCATTCTGCAACTCTTTCTGTTCTCGTTCATCTTTGGGAGGAATCAGATTTCTCAAAATTTCTTCAGTTGATCGAACGTGATCATTCTGACCTCCATCTCCTTCTGATCTCTTACTCTTCCATGTGAGTTGAATCGGCAATTTACTGATCAAAAGTGCACTATCATCAACCGAAGCAACCGGTGGCTTGGAACTCGATCCCCTGTTCATAGCTCTCAACAAACTTGGTGATTGAGAATGTTTAGGTAATCCATACGCAATCGAGTAGCTCGTACCCTTGCTTATGGGTGGAAATTCTGCATTCAACCACTCTTCTAACAACATTTCTTCACATCCTTTCTGCTGATCTCTCTGATAATTCGCCTGATATGAACATTCCCCAAACTCTATTTCTGAATTCTGCGATGCAGTCAACAGAGATTCAGTCTCAATTCCATCTCGATTCTCCTTCCGATGAACTCTGTATGGGGGAATCGCAAGCGTAAGCCTACGATTCCCCATGTCGAACAACCTCTCCGAGAACAATCACAGGGTACTCAACAGCTCAAAACTCTGAACAAACACCAATGGCGACTTCCTGAACCCTAGCGCCGCACAACTCGTGCAAACCAGCAGCCCCCGAGCGGGAAAGGGTAGAATACCTCGGTCAATCGACGCGGCGTCACCCCCCGAAGCGATTCCCCTACTTTTCAGCGGCTGGAACCCTCGAGATCAAAGCCGGCGATCGCCGGAGTTCGTCGCGGGCGCAGTCGCCTTTTCCGCCCGACAGCCCGTCTTCGCACTCCCTCGCGCTCTTTGAAAAAAATCTTTGTGGATCCATCATAGAAATTCAAAACTCAGCATCTCTAATTCTAATACTGCATTGTCATTTCATAACCCACAATTCGAATGCTCTCTTACACAATCTCCACTAAATAGAAAGATGAACCGTTAGCTTGACACCTCAAAACAGTATTGTCTGTTTCAATATCTACTAGTACCAAATCATGGGGCACGATCCTCAAATATTGACCAGACGAACCTAAATCTAATCAGAACAAATGCTCCGGCAACGGAATCAAAGCTTAGATACCCAGCAACTACACCAGAATGCAACGAGGCGGGGAGAATCGGAGAAACCGAGGTAGCTACCTTCGGTGGCCACGTCGTCTGCAGAGGACTGGACGAGCCACGGCGGGGGGCGGTGTCCGGCGGCGAGGAGGGCGCAGGCCATGGAGAGGGAGTAAGACACCACCTGCTTCCGCATCCGCGCGTCCGCGGTCACCGACCGCTCGGAGGCCTCTCCTCCAGCAGGAGCGCGGCGCGGAAGCAGCCACGGCTGAGGCAGGCGGCCGGCGTCGACGAGCGCGCGGGCCACGGACTGGGAGTAGGCCTCCACCTGCAGCCGCATCTCCTCCGCCTTCGCCGCCGCGCCCCGGCGGAAGAGGGCCGCGAACGCCGCGGGGTGCGGGTGGAGGGGGAGCAGCCACGGCGGCGGCCGGTGCCCCGCGGCGAGGAGGTGGCGCGCGAGGGTCCGCGAGTAGGTCGCCGCTTCCTGCCGCATCTGCGCGTCCGCCGCGTCCCGGCTCTCGAAGGCGCGCATGAACAGCGTGTCCATGCCGACGGCGACGGCGACGGCGGTGGCCGGCGGTGGCGGTTAGGGTTTGATCATGCGGTGGCGTGGCCGTGGCGCGGGGCGGTGCGGTGGGGTGGGCAGCTCGGAACGGGCCAACGGGATTCGAATTTTGAAGCGAGAAGCGGCGGAGGGGAGAACGGTTATGTTTGCGCTATCTGTGTACAAGCTGAAGCGAAGGAAAAAAGTTTGATGTGGAATTATTATGGATGTATATAGCTCGAAATTCAGCTTATAAATAAATAAAAACTATATTTGATATGGTCTGTTAAATTGAACTAAAAAAATAAAAAGATGCAAAACAAAAAGGAGAAACGAGAGTATTGGTATGATACTAGTGGTTTCGTAGCCTGACATTTGGGGATTTGGAAGAGTGTAAACTAAGTTTGCAAGCTCTATTCGAATCGGATTGTATTTCAGCATTGCTGGGTTTTGTTCCAACTTAGTTCCGAGCATTTTCGTTGGAATGAATGAATGTCGTGTTGACTGCTAATCCAAAGATAGTCGTCCCGTGCACGGACTCTGTTTAAAGGGAGAGTTTTTTAGACTCAAGCGAGAGTGCAGAGACGAGAGACCTGCAATATACTCGTACTAGTGGGCTTACAACATTTACATGGGCCAGACTGCAACTAGCGCCTGAGGGTAGATGGGCCAAGAAAAATTTGTCAGGTCCAGTTCTCCACTCGACGCGGAAGCAAATTAGCGTTGCTTCCGAAACTACCGCGCCAAAATTTCAGATTCCATGACTTCTGATGACGCCCAACCAGTTCGGAATCACACATCTTAGCAAATAGAGATAGTATTTTCCACTGCTAATTTCACAACACAAACAAGTCGCATGCTGTTGTCAAGGAGACTGGCCTTCAAGCAACCAGACCAAGCAGGTCGAAACTGAAGCCAAGCGCAGATGCGCTGCAGGCCAAGGCAGAGAAATTTCCGAGGAACAAAAATGTTTGCCGCACAGCGTTGGATCGCGGACCGCATCCACCAATCTCTCCAATTTCAAAAAACAGATTTCAGGCAAATAGCATGATAGATTTCACATATATTTTGCAATCAGAAATTGCAATGATAAAGCTGCAGCCACAGTACGACTTTTACTTCTTACACAATCAGCCTACATAAAACACATGAACCAACAACTACAGAGGAGCACACAACGCAGAGAGACGCAGGGGCAACTACCGCCGCTGCAGAACACGACCACACTCTACTACACGAACAGAACCAAGAAGGCGCCGACTAAGCAGACCCCACCGCACGCACGAACACACGCCTAGGAGCTGGTGAACTTGGTGACGGCCTTGGTGCCCTCAGACACGGCATGCTTGGCGAGCTCGCCAGGGAGCACGAGGCGCACCGAGGTCTGGATCTCGCGGGACGTGATGGTGGGCTTCTTGTTGTAGCGCGCGAGCTTGGCGGCCTCGCCCGCCAGCTTCTCGAAGATGTCGTTGATGAAGGAGTTCATGATGGACATGGCCTTGGACGAGATGCCGATGTCCGGGTGCACCTGCTTCAGCACCTTGAAGATGTAGATCTTGTACGTCTCCACGCTCTTCTTCGCCTTCTGCCCCTTCTTCCGCCCGCGCTTGCCGGGCTCGCCGCCGCCCTCCTTGCCGGCGGATTTGCCGGCCGGGAGACGCTTCTCCGCCTTCGGCTTCTTGCCGGCGGGAGCCTTCTCGGCTGCTGCTGCCGCGGGCTCCTCCTCCGCCGCCGGCTTCTTCGCCGCGGGCTTCTTCTCGGCCTTCGGCGCCATCGGGGAGGTGGGACGCGAGCTCGGGGGCGGTGGGCTTGGGTTCTGGACGAGCTCGGGGAGGCGGTGGGCGATTGGGGAATTGTTGCAGGAATGCTTGGTGGGGAAGAAGGCTGCTGGAGGCGCGGCTTTATAGCGGGTGGGAGGTGGGACGCGATTGGTGGGATGGTGCGAGCCGCGGATCGCTGACGTGGAGCGGTTCGATGGGGTTCCGCCGTTCTGATGGACGGACGGGATGCGAATCGACGCGGATCGCTGAGCTGGCAGGGGCGGGCAAAGGGAGAACGGAGCGGCGCGGATCGGTGACGTGGAGGGTGAGGGCCCAGATGTCAGTAGGAGGTTTCTGAAGTTCGTTCGTTCGCCTGGCGGGAGTTTGAGGTTGGTTTGTTCTATTTTCTGGCGCCAATGGTTGTGGGGTCCTGTTGTCAGTGCGAGTAGCAAACGCGAAAATTTGGGAGGGGAATTGGAAGGAGCGGCAGGTTTCGTTCCAATTTGCGTACGAATTATTTTGTAAATAAAGAAAAATACTATAACAGTTCTCCCTGCGGTTTCTTAAATATGTGGAGTTAATTAATTCAAACATAAAGTTAAACTTAGTGCACATGGACTAAAAACAAGCACATTAGTTTGCCATATACGTTGTTACATTTCAAATGAGAAAATATAATGTTGACATACCAATGTTTTGTTTTTGGCATTGTCACGCCCATGAAAAATTAAGAGGGCTTGCCGCCGCCCAGCCACTCAGCGTGGATTCGGAATTGGGAGGATCGCCAGGCTTCGTTGCAGTTTCAGTTTGAATTAATTCGTCAAGAAAATTTTCGCAAGAAAATCGTGAAGAAAATATAATAATTCTCTTGCGATTTCTTAAATATATGGCGGTAACAATTAATTTAACACAGTACACATGCACTACAAATAAGCTTATTAGTTTGTCATATACGTTATATATTCAAATTTGAGAAAATATAATGTTGACATGCAACCAATATAGTTTTTGTGGCATTTTGTGACGCCCACGAGCCCTTCTCCGAAATGCCCACAGGGGCAATACCATACAAGAGGGCCTTCGTTACGTAAAATTTAGTATTAACTTTAAATCCAAAATGCCCCTTGAATATGTGCGTAAATCTGAGTCATCATCACGACATTTTAGGTAGGATAAATGGGAGAACCGGAACAAATGGGAACCAAATATTAACACCTCAACTTTAAGGGGTTGCAAAGTCTGAAACCTTTGAATATTTTTTTGAAGTTTCGAAGGTCTGGACTTCAGTGCATAAGTCTTACTAGCAGAGAGCACAAACATGAAAATCATATATAGAGCCAAAACTGTTTCTCGACCTTTTGAGTTGAATTTTTTGCATGTGACTTGTACACAAGGTATTTCTAACGACTACTTAGCCAATCCTTCGATTGAGTCAATTCCCACCACAGATTCATCAACGCATCAAAGAACACAATATATATACTAGTAAAATAAAACATGGAATTAATTAACTATGTGAAATGTAATCATGGTACAAATATCCCTGATCCTATCCAAATACTCTCAACGTATTAGGGAAGTTATAAGCTAAATGTAACATTGAAACATTCATAATATTATGCCGGTCATAATTGCTTTTTAGGTACTGCTACCTTCTGGAGTTGGGTCAATGGGGAGGCCATCATTTGATTTTGAACTACCTTCTGGAGTTGGGTCAGTGGGGAGGCCATCGCTTGAACCTGATGGTGGTGTGGCTTTCAAGAAGGGGTTCTTGATGACCATTTCAACGAACTTAGGCCCCCCTTCTGGCCATGACATGGGTGCTCCGGACCCTTCTGCGGGAACCTCTTTAGCGCCTGCTTTGGGGACCTTGGCATACCCCTTGGTGGCTGCTTCAGGCGCCTTGGCAAGAGCATCCCCCTTAGTGTCTGCTTCGTGGTCCTTGGAGGACTCTTTGATGGCTGCATCGAGTGACTTGGCGGACGCCTCCCCCTTGGTGGTGGCTTTGGGTGCCTTAGCAGCTGCATCCTCTTCTTTTGTTGCTTCGTACCCCTTGGTTGTTGTGCTCGCTGGAGATTCGGTCGCATTGACCAATGGTGTCACCATCATGGCGACATAGACGGCTAGAATGAACAATGCGACGGCGGGGTTGTGCGCCATTGTCTATTGAAGTGCTTTCTATTAGCAAATCACTCAATGGTACGAGAGTGTGTCTTTTTATTTAGATTTAGAGGAGAAGGCAATGCCTTGCTAAACGATCAACACAGGCGCGTGTACAAAAGGTTATGAAGGCGAGTAAGACCGAGAGAATGATGGCGCACCACAACTAACATAATTTGATTTGTGGTCATGCGCGTTGTGTGTTGGAGCTGAGGTTATTTTTGGTGAATCCACACTTCACGCTCATGCAATCTATGTATTATTGGGGGACATTCTATAAGAAATTTGGCTGGTTCTTCTAGCCTTGTGCATGCTTTTTTGTATTTTCTTTAAAAAAAACCTCGTGCATGTATGCTAGAATGTCCATGCAAATATGCATGTTGTGTCATTTGGCATAGCACGTAAAAATTAATACATGGGAACTGTTTGAGTGGCATCAATACTACGCATTCCATGCGTTACAAACAGCCCAAGAAATGGATGTGTTTTGTGTGTGATGTCATTTTTGGCCATGTATGTTCCTACTTTTGATTTTGCTTTTGGCGCTTAAAAAGCAAAGCTGAAATGACATGTCCATCTTGTGATCTTTTTTCATAATACAGAATGCTTCCCGTGCCACTAAATTCTGCAACATGGGCTATTAGTAAGTGTTGTATGCGTTAATGTACTTGCTTATGATGTTATAGCATCCACTAAGTTTTGGATTACTTTTTTTTAAAAGCAAAAGTTCCAAATTACTTGGGTCATTGGGTTTTATTATTATCACCGTGGGCGACTTGTGTCACCGACATTGCACATTCATTTTGTATCAAATTAAAAAGTTAGATCAAATGTCCTTTAAAAAATGAAAACGACTAGGAGATCGGCCTGCTAGGAATAATGTGGACGTTCAACACCTTCAGTCCATAAGATGGCAATTAGCGTACCTCTAACATTCGGCTACCTTGAGCCAAGATCAATATAATCAGGTGGGGGATTCTCTCACCTCCCGTCGACTTATCAAAAAAAAAAAAAAAGATGGCAATTAGCATAGCTGAGGTTTCACTTCAATTTCAATATCTAATATTGAAAGCTTGATTTTTCTAAAGAAAAATATCACGATTTCGAACATCTCCATATATATAAGTTGATCTTTGGTTGTGAATCGGTTTAATGTGGCTCCATTCCACACTCGAGGATGCAATAGATCCAAATTGATATTAAAGGATTTCAACATTTCCACTTCCGAATTTAGATCTAGAACCAAAATTTCAAGTCAGCTGTTCAAAGATAGTGGCAACACTTATTTGTTCGTTTGTGTCTCAAAAATCTAAACCCAGCTTAAAAAAAAAGAAATCCAGACCCATATCGTATTTAAAGTCAGCAGTTGGCCCAGCATATATATGCCGTTGTTTACCGAACCGGTTGCTGAGTTAGAGACTTAGAGTTGTTACTATTATAACTTTTTCCCCGTAGCTAACCTCCTCAGAATTACTTGTTTGCATGTTCTTTTATATATACCAATAAAAATAAAAATAAAAATAAAAATAGGCATTGCTAGTGCCGATTTGTTTAAAAGAAACACCTATAATCCAATCTGAAGAACTCTATGGCCCACAAGGAATTGCAAACAAATCCCAACAAAGAGAATGCCTATGAAATGATAATACAGATTGATTAATTTCAGAAGCTGGTTATACAAGTTGTTTAGTTTCAGAATGCCCGTTCTTTATACTATTATACAAGTTTTGCTTGAAATCCGATGTAGTAGGTACATATCCAGATGCAAATTGATTATACATAAATGTGTGGCGATTTGCTCATTCAAAAAACTGAAAAATAATGTCATCAGTCATGACAAAATTGAATGGCGTAACACACATTATATTGGGTGAAACATATTACATACAGAAGAACAAAGTTAAAATAGGGGAGAGGAAGGAAACAAAAACAAAAATTACAATTAGGATGCCGCGCGCACCCATGCACATATCACCGTCAGGGTGCAGCTAGCGCGTTATTGTTCCAAATAATTTCCAAAGAATCAAAAAAATTAAATAGTTTTGCCGGATCGGATATATAGATCACGCCACTTTGCCAAGAACTCGATCGCCGGCCGTAGACGGAGAGCGATCGAGATCACTGCCGCGCCGGGCGGCTAGTCGGAGGAGCTGCTGCTGGAGGGTGCCTCCGACGACGATGACGATGACTCAGGGGACTCGGCGGAGTCGGGGCCGGGAGCGGGAGCGGGCGCTTCGGAGGAGGACTCCATGGACCTGCCCTCCATGACGTCGGCGACGCGCGCCGCCTCCGCGAGCGGCGCCACCGCGACGGCGGCCAGGAGGAGCACGACGAGGAACACGCAGGCGCGGGCCATTGCGGCTTTATTGGTGGCGGTGCGTTGGACCAAGAGTGGCCGGTGCAGTGGCTGTTTATTGCGTTGCTTTGCTTTGTGTTGCTGCGATCGCGATGACGATACCGGTGCGGGGCGCGGTGTTTATATACGAGACCGGCCGTTTGCGTGGCTATTTTTAGGGGAGGACGACGTTCCTGCAGGCCAGGCTGTGCAGCTCCAGGCACGACAAGCGTTCGGTGTCCTGTAGCTCCGCGTGGCGTGTGGTCGCGCACGACGCGAGCGGACGACGGACGACTTGCGCGGGTGGCCACGGATGGACGAGTCTCGGTCAATCTGCCAAGCGGACCAGTGAGGAGAACTGAAGGAACAGAGAAGCTGCACGCCAAAGATTGGCAAACGAGTGCCACGGTCCGGCATGGCGCACGACGGTTCGATGTGGCACGGGCCACAGGTTGTCAGGCCAGTACAGCCGTATTTACTGATCGTGCTGTGCCGTATCTGCCCATGATCTAGATATTACATACTCCGCACAACGCGTCTCTGCCTTTGTATTAGGACGTGATCAACGAAGGCACAGTAATAGAGATCTCATCAAAGAATTGATATCAGACGAGGAAGAATTGAGGCTACTAAACTTCCAATCTCTGCTCATAGAAACGGTATTCCAGTCATCTCTTTTTCTCTTTGCCACGAGAGATTCTCTTGCCGATAAAAGTGTGCATGACCTAGTTTGGCTATAAAGCCTACAACGACACGGACTTAAAGCCATGGTCATGACTTGAACGCATCGCTCCTTCTGCAAGTAACCAAACACCAAGGTCTAAGACTTGAGCTGATCTAGATACATGGCTTCTATGTGGACTCTAGCATTGCCAACCGATGCGGCTTTAGTCGTGTCAAGCCGGCATGTGGCTTGATGAGACCGTCATGCTGCCACGAAAATGGGTTGAGAGGCCAAGGGGAAGGAGGGGAGTACAATGGCGACAGAAGGTAGTGCGATGGTTCCTACACCACGGCCGCCATGTACTGGGCATTCTTCAACGGCTCCTCCGAGCTCTTGAGCGCTAGGGAGCTGTGGAAGGTGAAAGCACCGTCGAGGGTCAAACTTTTCTTCTGGTATGTGCTGCATTGTCGGCTCTAGACCTCGGACAAGCGCGAAGCATGGTTTGCAGCAGAGTGACGCCTACACGATATGTGATCAGACACCAGAGACATGCAACCATTTGTTCCTCGGCTGCGTCTTCGCACAACAGGTGTGGCACGCGCGTGCTGTTGTATCTAAATCTAGCCAGCCTCACATCGGGCATCGACGACGACATAGCCACGTGGTGGCGCGACCAGCGACACCGGCCGGATTTGGCTGCAAAGAAAGTGTTCGACGTCGTGGTGCTTCTGGTGGCTTGGAGGATTCAGAAAGAACGTAACGCCTGTGTGTTTCGCAGCGTGTCATCAATGATTCAAGAAGTGGGTGGCTTCGGACCAGTTGCAACCATTCACCTGATCGTGTGTCACAAAATGGTTTAGCTATGTAATAATGAAACATTGAGATCCAGTAGTTAGGGCTCTATGTGCCTGGTAAATTGTTGTTGGCTTCTTGCCAACGATGTTTGGCCAGATTGTATTCGTTTTTTAAACCTCTTAATGAAAAATGGGTGAAGTTCCACTCATGAAAAAGAAGGTAGTGCGAAAGCGAGGGGAGGTTGATTCTGGACATGTGGATGTTGGTTGGGTAGGGCTAAGAGTCAGAGTTTATATGACATATATGAGAACATCTCTTTTTTTGTGTGGTTTTCATTAATCTTACCAGCACTATTAGCCAAGAGAATGACCTAACACGCTCCACGGGCCGGGCCGAGCACAATTGCCATTAGGGCACGTCATGCATGGGCCATCGCAAAGTTGTAAACCACGTGCTAGCCCATAGGCCTCGTTATTTAAATACGACCAATTATACTACTCCCTTTGTCTCATAAAGAGTTTCATTCTCATTTTGTGAGAAATCAAATTATTTTAAATTTAATCAAATATAAATAAAAAATATTAGTTATATTTAGGTGCATAATTAGTACTGTTAGATAAATCTGAACATACTTTCTAGAAAGGAAAATGTCTAGATCACCCCCCCCCCAACTATGGGGGGTGTCTACTTAACCCTCCAAACTATGAAATGGTCTAATTTACCCCCTAAACTTTCCAAAACCCTCTACTTTACCTCCTAGGGCAGTTTTGGACGGCGGTTGCTACAGTGACCATGGTTTTGCTACAGTAACCGAATCTTTGAAAAATCATAGTAAATCATAAAAATCATAAAATAGAAAATTCAATTTTTTTGGACTCCACGTGAGTAGATCTACACAGTGAACATATAATATGGTGTGCTTTAGTTCATTGTGTAGATCTAGTTCATTGTGTAGATCTACTCATGTGGAGTCAAAAAAAATTGGATTTTTCTGTGA
This sequence comes from Themeda triandra, assembly GCA_018135685.1. NCBI lineage: Eukaryota > Viridiplantae > Streptophyta > Magnoliopsida > Poales > Poaceae > Themeda > Themeda triandra. Next base: position 58,577 of record JAENPR010000930.1, on the reverse strand, counting down.
TTTACTATGATTTTTAAAGATTTAGTTATTGTAGCAAAACCATGGTTACTGTAGCAAACTGCCTTCTAAAACAGCCCCAGGGGGTTAAATAGACGGTTTTGGAAAGTTCAGGGGTAAAGTAGACCGTTTCATAGTTGAGGGGGTTAAGTAGACCAACCCCCATAGTTAGCGGGGGTGATCTAGACTTTTTCCTTTCCAGAAACCTAAAGTTTCACCGGAGAGCCCTATAGCGACTTTTTTTGAAAACGTAAGAGCTAGGGAGCCATGGGGAAGCTTGTGTTTGGCTTACGTCGTGCCCTTTCCATCCACAAATTTTGATCCAAGTTATTAAAAATTCAAATATTTATTACGCAAAAAGAAGTACTATACTATCAAATATGCCCGTGCGTTGAAACAAAAAAAATATAACATACGGAATCACTTAGACAAATTGTGGCTTGAAAGTTTATTCAACAATTGCCTCATGCGGTTGAAATTCATCTTGGAGTTAGATTTCATACCATGTTGAATGTTCAACACATTTGGGCATGGCATACTTAGAGATTTAACAAATAATTATGACATGCATTACGATTCTTTTTGAGTTCGACTCAAACCGTGCCTATAAAAAACTTGGATTGCAGAGGATAGCATGCATCCCCGAGCACTCGTATTAAGATAGAGGATATCCCCTGAGCATTCGTATTAAGACAAAGGACTCCTTACCATGTTCGAGAAAATTCTCAAACCTCTTACCTAGCTACGCATATAGGGATTTATTGCTCGTGTTGGTGCCACAAACCGGTGCTTTGAATATCGTGGGGCAGATGAGGAGTTTTTTTTACTCTGGCACTACAATTAGCCCTAAGGCCAATAGAGGTTTCACAGGAGTGTCATGCACATTAAATAGACTGTCATGTCAGCATTTGCATGAAATTGCATGAAATTGGGAGGAGAGAGAAGAAATTCGTTTCACCATGGTGAAACTATATAGCGGTGTTTCCAAAACATTGAAAAGTGTGTGAAACCCCCATTGAGAGTGTTATTTCATTTCATTTCGTATGCATGGAGGAAGGACATTGGTGGAAGAGAGGAGAGAGAGACAACGGTAGACCCATAGAAGCTTTAAATAGTATGTGAAATTGTGCAATGAAACTATGCATTAAGGGAGAGAGTTGTTTCATATTAAAATTTTAAATCTTGGAAACTGTGAGATGAAACTAGCCATTGAGACTGGCCTAATGGAGGATCAAACCTAGCCTCAGGGTGCCACCCGGAGTGCTTGACACTGTGTCTATAATCGTATCATGTATTCCAATCTATTACACATGTTTTTTTTATAAAATTGTGGCATGTGTGCTATTCTAACTCGTATAGTCACATTATGCGATTTAATTCATACCACATTCATACTATATATTAAAATAGTTATGAAATATATTTAAAACTAGCCAGAGATAAAATATTAATATTGTTCACTAAAAAACTTAATCAAAGTTAAGTAATTTGATTTACACAAGTCTTAAGTTGTATTCTTTCATAGATGGAGGTGGTAGTTTGTTGCTAAAGTGGACGACGGTCGTTTAGAGTTGTGGCAACTTGTGGCACACAGTGGGTGCCGTTGTCAGACATGTCGCTAAGTTAAAGTTCCTATTGTACTTTTTTTTGGGTAGCCTCTCAAGATTACGTGTTGTACGTATTTTGTTTTTATATCAATAAAATAGGCATTATCAGATGTTGTTTTGTTTTAAAAAACAACTATAATCCGATATGAATTACTAATATCCAGGAAGAACTTGCAACAAATGCTAATAGGAGGCAGAGATCAAGGACGAGGCTGAGGACTGGGTGGCCGACGGCTTTAAGGCCTTGGCGGTGTTCGTGGCAATTTGAACCGCCAAGTGACTTTGATCAGGAGCAAAGCTAGTTTATTAACAAAAGTACAACCTCCGAAGCATCCGGAACGATGGAATGTAACTAAAAATTCTCTTTTCTTAATGAGGTACGGGCAGCGCATGTTTTTTTTTTAAAAAAAACAAATGCCAATAGAGAATACCAGTTAATTAAATGGTTATACAAATATTAAATTCTAGAAGCTGGTTGTATACAAATTGATCAAATTCCAGAAGCTGGTTATATGCAGGTTGTTTGATTTCAGAATGCCTGTTACAAGTTGCTTAATTTCAGAAGCCCGATGTCGATATATAGCCAGAGGTACAAATTAATTATACACATTCGTGAAACTGAAAGACGAAACACAATTAAAGGGCTGTCATCACCACAAAATTAAAGGGCGTAGCTCGCACCATATTGGCCGGTATGTTACATATACATGAACAAAATGTAACAGAGGAAAGGGAAAAGAAAACAACCAGAGCAAGCACATTCCGTGCGTTTGCGCGCGGCGCACCCACATCAGGGTGCACCACATTATTCCACTATAGAATCAAAAGGGAAATAAATAGTTTTGCCGGGTATAAATAGTTTTTTGCATTGCATTTTACATTCTTCTTCTTAATGAAAAAAAGAAAACAACCAGTCTTTTGCGTTTTTAGAAAAAATAGTTTTGCCGGGACTCGGATGGATCGTCGGAGCGAGATCTCTGCCGGGCGGCTAGTCGGAGGAGCTGCTGCTGGAGGGTGCCTCCGACGACGACGACGACTCAGGGGACTCGGCGGAGTCGGGGCCGGGAGCGGGAGCGGGCGCGTCGGAGGAGGACGACTCCATGGACCTGCCCTCCATGACGTCGGCGACGCGCGCCGCCTCCGCGAGCGGCGCCACCGCGACGGCGGCTAGGAGGAGCACGACGAGGAACACGCAGGCGCGGGCCATTGCGACGCTGCTAGCTGCTGCTGAGTGGCCGGTGCAGTGGCTGCTTCTTGCTTGCGTTGTTTGCTGTGTGTTTACGACTGCGATGACGGTATGGGACGGGGCGCGGGTGCTTATATACGAGACCGTGTGGCTATTTTCAGGGGAGGTCGTTTCCCTTCAGACGCGCCAAGCTCCTCGTTGTCGGGTGGTCCTGCAAGACCTTCGCACGACTCGGACGGGAGGTCACGGATGCACGAGTCTCGGCCATCCGCCACAGTGCCCACACCCCACAGTGCCGCACGCCGCAGTTAGCGGTTATAGATGGCCAAATGAGCGCCGTTGCCTCACTGATGAATATGGCCCGGGCTCGTACGGTAGCCGGGTGTCAGTACAACATTATTACTAATCGTGCCGTGTCATGTCTGCCTGACCACGGGCTCTACCTTCGGCCCAGGAACAGCATGCACGGCCAACGACCGACCACGCAGCAATGCAAATACTATATCCTTAAAAAGTTGGTGTTCAGAAAATCTTGTTAGAGACCGACTGCCAAGACTTCGTGCATTTATGGAGTGATGAAAAGGCTTCGCTAGAGTAAATTACAGGGTAGTGCACTTACCTTGTGGCTGCATATATGGTAAATTTTTTTAAAAAAAACCATTATTTTTATAAATTTTGGATAGTGCATTTACATCCATTGGCTTCTACCTACCTTCGCCCTTGCAGAGATCTATTGTGTTTTTAATCCTGCGGGAGATCCGTGATTTGAGTTTGTTTTTTTTGAAGAGTTCAAATTTTCCTTCATTAGTATAGATTATAATAGAGTAGCACATACATTGGCTAAGCAGGTCACAGGTCACAGATAGTGCACAATTTGGGTGGTAGCATATAAGCCCAACTTGCATCGATAGTTTGTTGATCAAAGATTGTAATACCCTGTTTCACAGGGTCACTAGTAAGGGTTTCTGCAACGCTATGCGGTGACGTCTGCCTCAGCATCCATGTAGGCATCCGGTCTTCATGTCGCTTAGGTCGTACGGTTGTTTATAGCCTCCTGCACAATAACTAGTGGTCTAGCATGACACAAAGCAAAAGCCAACGGTGAATAGGTCATGAAGAGAAAGTGGTTACTTAAAGGAGGTAGAAAAAAAGGAGAAATGTCTCTCTATCATGAGAGATTCTCTTAGTTTTGATGAAAGTGCGTGACTTGGTTGGCTAACAGCCTACAACGTGCTTTTTATGTCAGGGTAAGAGGTATTAGTTCCGTAGGTAACCTAACAACCTACAAGGCCAGATGCATTGCACGGATGTGGACTCTAGCATCGGACATGTCTTTATTCATATCGAGTCGTCTTGTAGTAGGCCTGATAAGACAACCCCTCATCATGAGGGATGAGTTAGGAGGCCAAGAAAAGAGGGGGATATCCATATACTGAGCCCCCAGCCCAATTAGGATGGGTTTAGTCTGCTTCTGCTTAAAGGCTTAAGCTGAACAAGGTAGAACTAGAACCTTTTTAAAGCGTATCAGCTGACCTGGCTTACAAATTTATGCCAACTATCAAGCAATTCCTAAGGTTTTGGACGGAATGAGAATTGTTGTTCTTTCTACTTCTCGATGTATAATGACAGACCGAGAAGCTCTACTAAACTAGAATTGGGTGGAAAAGAAGCGAGGAAATTAGGCAATGGAGGGGATCAACTAATGAGAGACTTTCTGGATCCTCCTTAGAGCAGCTCCAATGTATTGTCTAAGGGGGTGCTTTGAGGAGAGAGAAAGAGAAAAAACTGGTGCTACACATTGGAGTGCCGGTGCTAGCTAAGCACCGACTCGCACTGGTAGCAAAACCGAGCACCCAGTGCAAGCATTAAAGAAATGGTTGTGTCAGAGCACTGTTAGCATGTGCCAAGTGGGAGAATGGAAAAAGTTCAGGACACACAATATTTTTATTTGCTATGGGCCCCTCTTAGCAGGTGCTAGCACATTTATACATTGGAGCATTTTTTGCTAACCAAGTACCGGCTGAGTTGTCAATCCTTTGCACCTCTGTGGTGGATATACACTGGAGCTGCCCTTATGAAGAGTTCGAGAAATCCTCATTAGAGTGAAGTAAGATATCACCTAGATAGTCTTGGAAGCCAAGTAAATCGTGTTGATTTGACAGACTCACATTGTATCAAATGAGCAAAACGTAGGTCATATTATTCGATATTCCATTTGTAAGCTTACCCCCACAACCTATATAAGAGTTGTGGTGGTCTGTTGGAGCAGCGGTGGGGCATGGTGGAGCAGCATAAGCGGCGCGCAAGGCTCTGAGGAACGAAGCGGGTTGTGGTGGAGCGTAGAGGTCTCGATGTCGAGTTGCAAGCTCCTCGTCCACTGCATCCCGTGACAAATTGCTCGCCCGCATGATCCAGTGCCAGATGATCTTGCAAGAACGAAGGCAACGTCGCACAACATCACAAAGAGTGGAGGCGGTGTTGAATAACCTCAAGGAGCAGAGACGCCGTGGCGTCAAAGAACTTGGCCAGAGCGGAGCAAACAGGATGTCAGAGCTCAACGAAGCGGCGTGGAAGGCATTTGTAATGGGAATAGACTGAAGAGGAGTTGTACAATATGATTTTTAAATAATACTATGTGCCTCACTTGTAGATCCATGTACCGGTTCTAAACATTAGGAGTAAATTTAACATACTGTTACTTCTTATAAAGAATATGTCTGGTTCTATGCACTGGAGATGAAAAGATAGCAGAATCTTTTGCAACAAAACATCGAAATGTGCTCGATCCCCCTACCTCCCAGAAGTCCAGAACCCCGATGGCCCCATCCCCAACCGAAACTCAAGATGCTGGTTGCTCTAAATCCTCGCTTGGCAAGGCTAGACAGTGCTGAGATTGAGAGCAAATATATCAAGTAGCGAGCCTTTGAATTGTATCTGTATGGACAATGAATAAAATATAAGACCTTGTGAGTAGAGATAGTCGCCCAAAATTGGCACCTTCATCATTAGTTTCATCGGTGATCGATCATCAGTCAAATAAATTGAGAAGAGAATAGCTAGGCCATTGCAATACATAATGAGTGTCGACAACATCACGGGATCGACTGTCCGGGATTTCAATACAGAGACAAATGGAGTTTAGAAAAGTTAGTTGGCATTGCTCACTTACAAATTTCTCGATGAAATTGATACAACAATTGTCTTATCGCACCATGGGCGATGAGTATACATTATATTTGAAATAGAAGGAAAAAAATGGTAAAGCAAAAACTCCAAATTAAAATGCATGGGTCACGGCACCCAACGAGCTATCAAACCACCAATTTATCAGCGTCGTCGGGTGCACATAGTCCAGGCCGCCATACGTCTCGAGGATGAACTCGAGCGCCGGTTACGCGTCGGAGCTCGACGACGACGGTGCTTCAGAGGAGCCCGAGGACGAGGCGGCGTCGGGCCCCGGGGCGGGCGCGTCGGATGCCGGCGCGTCGGCGGACGACAGCTCCCTGCCCTGAGTGCCCCGTCGGCGACGACGTCGCGCGCCGCCCCCACGAACGGCGCCACCGCGACGGCGGCCAGGAGGAGCGCGGCGATGAAGACCATGCTGCAGGAGCGGGCCATTGCTGCTGGCTGTCGTTAGCTGCTCTTGTTGCTTCCTGGTGGTGGTGGTGGTTGCTCTGCGTGTCGAGATGGTGTACGTGTTGCGGTGCCGGGGCCATGCGCGGCGGTGGGGCTTATGTACGAGACCCCGAGACTATTTTTGGGGTGCACCGGTGGTTCTCGCTCGTGTCCGCGGAACGCGGTGCTGCCGCGTGGTTGCGGCGGGCGCTCGGCGGCTCGCGAAGGTCGCGGTCGGCTGGACGCCTGTGGGGGTCCGAGCGAGAGACGCGGCCGTGGCTTTTCGTGGCATCCTGCTCGTGCACGGCTTGGAAATTGGAATGGCCGCTGGCCGCTGGCCGCTGCCGCGCTGCGGGGCATAGGATTTGGCTGCCGTCTTCAGGTTTTCCAGGACTGTTCCGGCACGTATATGCCCACAAACACGATTGTACAAAAACTTCATGGTTCTCCGGCTCCGGCCTGCAGCATAAGTGACTGAGCGTGTCTTGCATGTGCTTAGAACCATCCCGGCGCAGGCGCGCAGCAGCACTTGTGTGGCATCTCCTTGGTAGGGCTGATGGTTTTGCTGATTTCTTTGTGTTCAATAATGTTTTGTGAGAGGGAATAAGTCGGGTGACACGAGCAAACGAATTCCCCACCGAGTAACCTTCTTAACTATGTTTCCACCTGATTATGGCCGACACTTAGAGAAGATATGAAGCATTTGGAGAGCCCCCAATCCAAGAAGTGTTGCCTTGGAGAGCCCGAGTGTTCTTGATTGGATTTTTTTTGACTCGGAGCCCAATACTTATATTTTTGTACTTGCCATCACTTAGGATATCCTGGCCGCCGCAACCGTTGCTAGGACACGCCACCGTCACTTAGGGACTCCTCCTTCCTCTTCGGCAATACCTTAAGCAGTTCTTTGGGTTTAGTTTTCTTAGTTTGGTCTAAATAAATCCACCAACAAAAACATCACTAATGTTTGCTCGAGATCTTGACCTACAATGGTTGCAATGATGGACACAGGGGAGGATGTAAATCTATGATTGCTATATGCAAAGGCAAGGATGCTCATAGGCACTATGTATCATCGTCCTCACCGTCGAAAGGACTGAGATGAGAAAATCATGCGTCCAACTTGATGGATCAATGGTTCGAAGTGCTAAATTAAATTTGAGGTTTGTGCTATACGCCACGATTCAATCAATGTTCTTTCATCGAGCAATATATGTTTTGGTCTGTTTTCGGAAAGTTTGATCTTGCGACATGTCAAAGATTTTGGAGTTCCTTGCCACATTATGCACGATAATTTTACTATGACTTTAGTGTTAAACGGGAATCTATTTGGCTACACCAATGCCATTAGAACAAAATATGATGAAACGATTTAGATGAAAATATGTTTTTTAGTTGTATGTAAAATAGAAATTCATTGTTTCAACATTCGATACAATTCTTTCTTCCCTTAGAGGAAAAAACATTTTGATTTGCTCCTTCCTCAGTCTCACTTGCCACGGGCTTTTGAGCACTCGCTCGGTTAGGTTATGTTCAATACAATGCGTGTATAGAATTTTCCCACTTTTTCTTTATATATTAGATGCTTGTACACTTTACTACGGTCGTTGAAACACTCTCTGCCCATAGATCTGGATCGTGAAGTACCAGCAAAGGTATATCAAGAAGCAGATAGCCTTTGAATTGTAACTATATGGATAATGGATAAAATAGAACATCTCCTGAGTAGAGATAGTTGCCGAATCGACACCTTCATCATTTGTTTCATCAGTGATCGATCATCAGTCCAATAAATTGAGAAGAGAATCACTAGGCCATTTATAAATTAAGTGTCAACCGGGTCATTATTTGGCATTTTATAAATCGATCACTTAGTGTTAACATATAGCAATCGAGTGTCCTATATGATCACTTGTTCCAGTGAAATGAGTGTGGACAACATCACTAGATCGACCGTCCGGGGTTTCCGTGTACAGAGACAGATGGAGTTTAGAATAGTTAGTTGGCATTGCTCACTTACAGATTTTCTCGATGAAATTAGCACAAGAATTGTCTTATCGCACCATGGGCGATGAGTACATACTATGAAAAAAAGGAAGAAAAAGTTAAAGGAAAAACTCCAAAATAAAATGCATGGGTTACTGCACCCGACGAACGTATCATCGTGGTTGGGTGCACACTATTATGTCATTACAACGAACGAACGAACGAATGAACTGATCCAGGCCGCCATACGTCTCGAGGATGAGGAGCGAGCGAGCATGCCGGCCATGAATCTTGCTTGTACGTAGACAGTAGGTCTCTGGAATTGCGCCGGTTACGCGTCGGAACTGGACGACGGTGCTTCCGAGGAGCCCATGGACGAGGCGGCGTCGGGCCCCGGGGCGGGCGCGTCGGATGCCGGCGCGTCGGCGGACGACAGGTCCCTGCCCTGAGTGCCCCCGTCGGCGACGACGTCGCGCGCCGCCCCCACGAACGGCGCCGCCGCGACGGCTGCCAGGAGGAGCGCGGCGATGAGGACCATGCTGCAGGCGCGGGCCATTGCTGCTGCAGTGCTGCTACTGCCGATGGTGGTGGTGGTTGCTCTGCGTGTTGAGATGGTGTACGTGTTGCTGTGCCGGGGCCATGCGCGGCGGTGGGGCTTATGTACGACACCCCGGGGCTATTTTTGGGTGCACCGGTGGTTCTCGCTCGTGCCTGCGGAATGCGGTGCTGCTGCCGCGTGGTTGCGGCGGACGTTTGCGAAGGTCGCGGCCGGCAGGACGCCTGTGGGGGGCGGAGGGAGACGCGGCCGTGGCTTTTCGTGGCACGCTGCTCCTGCTCGTGCCCGGCTTGGAAATTGGAATGGCCGTTGCCCGCTGCCGCGCGGCCGGGGCATAGGATTTGGCTGACATCTTCAGGTTAGCTAGAACTGATTTTTTTCACCTTTTTGAAACATCTGTGCCCACAAACACGGTTGTGCACAAACTTTGGTTCTCCCTGCAGCATAAGTGTTCCGGCGCAGCAGCACTTGTGTAGCATCTCCTTTGGGTGTCTGCGTCGTTAAGTACCTGCAACACTAGAGCGTAAAAGTCCCATGCTTATTCACGCCACCGACACCGACTGTTGGCAGGAGCGCAACACGCCAAATGGTCCTGCAGATGTTCTATGCAAATCCCCCGTTGGTTTATTCACACAACTGGCAACACTAAATCATCCTGTTTTCTAGGTATCTCTTGGATGACAGGCCATTCGTCTTCATCCTTCTTGTAGCCTCCGAGCTTGTTTCTCCCCTCTTAATGAAATACAGGTGTAATACCTGCTCGTGAAAAAAAAAAAATCATCCTATTTTCATGCCAGGATTCATGCCCTCCTGCTGTTGCTTGTCGTCGTCGTCCAGCTTCCCTCCCTGATTGCCTCAGCCTCTGCTCTCACCAACAAACCCATTGCCATTGATGAATGAGCTGTGTGTGGATTCAGGTAGGATCTCCCAGTTAATATAACCAAACCTGGGACGCCAATATGACTATCTCAATTCTCATCCGCAATCAGTAATTTTACCAGTTCCCTGATTTTAATCAACAAGATTTGAGGTACACCAGGTCACCAGCCATATCAACCTTGTTCATACAACAACAACAGCAATCGATGGAGTAATAAGCAATTAAGCAGGACCAAGAACAAGAAAAGGCCATGGCATTTCCATCCATGCTCACGCACAGGCAGCAGCCACCGACAGTCCGACACACACACTTCTCGTGCTCCTGCAGATGCATCTCGACACAAAGAGAGAAGGGGAAAAGAAAAAGAACAATCTTTTAAGAAACCACCCCATCTTAAGCAGCCAAGGCGGCGGCCACGGCGACGGCGACGGCGGCGAGCCACCTTGGGCGGCACGGGGCGCCGGGAGCCGCGGCGTTCTTCTTGGAATCCTTCCTCTGGTCGGCCGGCGAGGCGTCGTCAGCGGCGGGGCCGGGCGCGTCGGCGCCGCGTGGCCGCTGGTGCCGCGTCCTCTTGGCGGACGACGACGAGGCCTTGGGCGCGTCGGCAGCGGGCGCGGGGGCGGGGGCCGGCGCCTCGACGGGGTCGAACAGCTCCACGGGCTCCAGCACCGCGTCCACGGCGTAGATGGCGACGGGGTCTTTATCGTACACGGTGGAGCGCACCCGCACGGGGCCGTCGGACGCCGGCGTCCGGAGCGTGACCTGGTCGCCGGCGTTCTGCACCGTGAGGTTGTAGTTGCTGGCGGCGCCGTCGGTGGCGAGCGTGTTCATGGGCCCGTTGCTGGACTTGAGCCCCCGCAGCGTGTAGTACACGGGCACGGCGTGGAACAGCAGCAGCGACGCCTTCCCGTCGTCGGTGAGGTTCCGGTAGCTCGGCATGAAGTCCTTCACGGCGTCGTCCGTCGGGCAGAACGCCGTCACGCCGCCGCCCACGGCGGACTGGAACGCGGAGAGCGCGTCCGGGGATTTGGACACCAGCGACGCGAACGCCTTGCACCCGCCCTTGGACATCAGCGCCGTGATGTTGGGCGGCGCCGGCGGGGCCGCCGGCGCCTTTGCTGTTGCCTTTGTCGCCGTGGTGGAGGTGGTGGCTGAGGCCAGCGGGAGGAGCAGGAGGAGGAGTGGTAGCGCCGCGACGGCGGTGGCCGCGGAGGCGGCGAGGGGGAAGCGTCGCATTGCGGTGGCGGCGCGTGGGAGTGAGCAGTGGCAGATGGCAGCTGACCGACACTCCAGCAGACCAGCAGGGCGTAGGCGTAGTGATGAGCTGCTGTGTGAGAGTGAGGGCAGTGTCACTGAGATGATGAGCTGGCTTTGTGATGGAAATGGAATGGAGGTGCCCTTGGGTTCAATGGTAATACCAAGGATTGCCATCTCAGGCCTTGTTTAGATTCCAAATTTTACTCTCAAATTCGCAGAATTCCTATTCCCCATCACATCAAAATGTTTACATACGCACGTAGATCTTAAATGTAGATGAAATCAAAAACTAATCGTTTTTATTGTATTTGTAGACGAACATTTTCAAACTAATTAATCAAGATGAAATCAAATATTAACAAAACAACGGCATCAGTGCAAACTTTGTTCCCCCGATTCGGGGGAACTAAACGAGGCCTCACTCCCACTAAAGTCTACTATCCCAGCAAACTGCGTTGGATTAGAATTATGGCCTTGTTTAGTTCCCAACTTTGGCATACCAAGGCCTTGTTTAGATGGTTAGATTTCTAGCCCGAAGAGTACTGTAGCATTTCGTTTGTATTTGACAAATATTATTCAATCATAACCTAACTAGGATCAAAAGATTCGTCTCATGATTTACAACTAATCTGTGTAATTAGTTATTTATTTTACTAACATTTAATGCTCCATGCATACGGTACAACATTTGATGTGATGGAGAGAGGGTCATATTTCTAGCCTTTTTCAGGCAACTAAACAAGGCCCAAAGTTGGAAGTTCACACACTGTAGCGCACTGTAGCAATTTCGTTTGTATTTGTGAAATATTGTCCAAATATTGATTAATTAGACTCAAAAGATTCGTCTCACAAAGTATAATAAAACTGTGCAATTAGTTTTTATTTCATCTACATTTAGTACTCCATGCATGTGCCGGCATTTTGATGTGACGGGGAATCTTCTTTTTGCATAGTGGAATTTGGGGGTGAATTTCAGGAACTAAACAAGGCCTATTTAGATTTCGTGTGAGTTAACGTGTGATTTGGTGGTTGCTCTGTCTTTGTTTATCACATCAACCGTGCTACATGGAGTTGTTGTCCTTACTATCGAAACATTGGGGACAAACTCTTGTCCTCTTCTCCTCTGTCCTTTCTTTCATTTTGGCATTTTGGATGTCATGGTGGCACCGTGGCGACCAGTAATGTGGTTTTTTGTTCTTTAAATAAATCGTGGACGTGCTCGCCACATGAACAACACGTAGCTTGCGCTTGTTCACCATCCAGTGAGTGCATCAATCAAACTACTCCTTCAAAGCAGGTTTTGCTCGTATATAGCGTATCACAACTAACATTTGAGGTTCAGATTTTACAGAATGCCTTGAGTTGCTCAAACAGAGCCTACCGAGTACCGACACCCTCATAGCAGATTTTGCTCAGCTCATTATTATAATTACAACGGAGTTTTAAGAGAGGAATACGGTGTAGAGAAATGAAAAGACCTTCCTTCCGACAAAGACAAGCAGGGAATACGGAGATTCGGGACCGATGTCATCAGGACGGATATCCAAGGGTCCCCGCCACAGCTGCACTGCACTGCAACTTGCTGAATGCATTCAATTTTGAGCCTGTATATTTGTGCAATGCAAAAATTTAAAAGAAAAAGGAAAAGAAATCGCCAACGCGCCAATGCAGTGACGCTCGTACCCGTTGGCACCTTGTTTTTAATTGCCGCGGCGACGACGATCAGATTCAGATCAGCTGCCCGCAGCACAGATCTCTGCACTCGTGCAGCGCAGGTCGACCCAAAAAGTTTCAGAGCTGCCCGCCCGGCGGTTTGTTCAGGTAGCTCGCGTCTGCTTGGCACAGTGCAGGGCACAATCCACTTCCATCTGATGTTGGATTGTTCGTTGATCATTGTTGGTGCAGTGCCACTGGCATGTTAATTTCGCGGCTTTGCCTTGTAAGCTCCTTTTCCATCTGATGTGCAAGCTGATGAACGCCCGTCTTCCAATCCAAATCTAATGAACGCCCGTCTTCCAATCCAAATCTAGCTGCAAGCCGCACCACATTTACAAACCCAACAGATGAACAGCGCATACTAATCCTCCCACCTTCCCACGGTAAGCCCATCATGAAGAATCGAGAGCTCTTCAGCATTGGGAGTTCCATCGATCTAGCTCTTGCAGAGCCCTATGCACTACCCCTAGTTGGCTTCAAGCTCCCTTGTGAGAGCTCTATCTAGGAGTTTCGGATCAGGTTGTGTTGTATTTAAAACTATTTTTTTTTCTCTCAATCAGGTTATTAACCTGTTTTTTATTAAGAGAAATGGACAAAAGAAGTTGAATCAAGGTTCTCAAACTTACACAGTATCGACTGGTTATGACTAGAGCTAATGCCAGCAGCTAAAACACCAACATACAAAGGACTATACGACAATCGAATTTGCGACCATAGGTACAACAAGGCAAAGCATTGGAGCCACTTGGCCTACTCAGTGTTTGTCACCAACCCATGGAGTCTACGCCTCTTAGGGTACAACAAGGAAAAGCATTAGGGCAAGCGCAATGTATATTCCTGGGGGTGGGAACAGCAATATATATTCTTGGGGGTGGGAATAAGGTGGGACCAATGTACAGGTGGTAATAAGCTTACTACCACACCCACAATGTCCACACGGTAGTACAGTGAGGCTAAGAGCAAATGATGGCAGGCATGCAGGCAGTAAAAGCAAGGATGAGGAAGAAAATATGAATTTTTTATCTCTTGTTCCTAGGTAGTAGTGCTGCTACCGGGTAGAACTATTCCCTATTTGCTTTTCTTCTCCACAAGCTCTTACACCCCCCTTCCTACCCGTCCATTGCGGCTGCTCTTATGGAAGAATGTATGCATGGCTTCTCGCTTTCCAAGGGGACAAAGGTGGAGCAAAAGTTTTCTGAAATTCTTCAAAGGAAACCGAGCTTTTTCATGAGCACCTTCCTTGCCTAGACGTCTGGCTTCAGTTCCCTAAACATGCTTTTAGGAGCCACACGGGTACTCGGTGTGAGGAGGATGTCATCGTTAGCAATATTCTTGGGATCCTCTGGTGATGCACAGCCTAGTTGGGGACGCAACCAACTGCTGCTCGAGCGGAAGGACTTGATGAAGGATTGCACAACGCTTAATAATACAAGGATAGACAATTTTTTTTAAAAAAATGAGAAAAAAGTTGTATCTAATATGTATATTGTTGTGCAATTTTTACAACAAAGAGCCCTTTATCAATAGCAAAAAAAAAAAAAAAAAAACCCCTAGTAGCTAGCTAAAACTAAATATGGTATATGAGATGCCCCTGATGTTCACTCATTAAACCACGATAAGCAAATAAACAAATACAAGAAAATCTGTAAAAATATATGACATGCATAACTGAAACAAATATAAAACACAACTATGCAATAATTCCATTCATCGTCCATCAAATTACAAGCGAAGAAAACACCATGAGAAACAGAGGAGAAAAAGTTAATTAACCAACCCCGGCCAAATGAGGAAATAAAGGCCTAAATATTTTGAGGAGAAATCCAGAAGCTCCTAATCAGCGTAGTCGTCGACTCCCATTCCCATGCATAACCATAACCTTGAACACAGATTCCCGAAGAATTGCACATGACTGTGATGCCATCAGAGCCACCGTGGCCGTCTAGAAAGTAAGCATCGCAGAGGCGGCGGCCGCAGCCAGCAGTGTCGCGGCGACGCCTGTGCCCATGCTCGGGCTGCCGCTCTCGTGATCAGCGGCCGGGCCAGGAGACTCCGCTGGCGAGTCTGAAGCGTGGGCAGGCTCGGGCGGGCTGTCGGCAGCTTCGCCGCCAGACTCAGCCGCCGACGGCTCCTCGGCAGCGCCGCTGGACTCGTTGGCGGAAGGCTCTTCGGAGGCGGTGCTGCTGCTGCTGCTGTCGGGCGACGCGGCGGCTTCGTCTCCCGACGGGGACGCGGAGGGGCTGGCCGACGCGTCCGTGGCGGAGCCGCTGGGGGCCTCTGACGCGCCGCTCTCGCTGGGTGAGTTGGCGCCGGAGCCGGAGGCAGGCGCCTCGGAAGGCGACGCCTCTGATGACTTGTTGGAGGTTGCTGCAGGAGGGGTCGCCTTGGGCGTCGCCGCAGCACTATCAGGCGATGCCGCGGACTTGTCGGGCGACGTGCTGGGCGCCTTCGACGGCGTGGAGGCCGAACTCTTTGGCGAGGCAGCCGGGGCCTCCGCGGCGAACACCACGGCGGCGGAGGCGACGAGGAGGAAGACGGTGAGGGCGAGAGCGCGAGCCATGGTGCGTGTGTGCCTGTGCTCGATCGCTCGATCGTTTATTCGTGGCTGGTGCGGAGTGTCACGACATGAAGGCGCATCGCTGCCGCGGGAACTATATAGGCGACGACGGAGGAGAACATGCCGGCCGGCGAGAGAAACGCGGTGGAATCGGTGGCTATGTTTGGGGGGCTCTCTGCGCGTCGTGTCGTGCTGCATGCTCGAGCTCCTCTCCTCCATCTACGATGGTGGCGGTGGCCGGTGGGTGGCGCGCGCCATGCGGAGGCTCACGAGGGAAAAGGGCGGGTATTTTTGGCTTGTTTGTTTGCAGCCGTTGGATCTGCCCCCTCTCATATCCTGTGGCTGTATGTGTGCATGTGTTGCGAGCTTGACTTACTTGACCAGAGTTTAGTGTCACTTCGAGTTTGTGCTTCTAATCATGTATTCATGCTCCTTAGCAAAAGTGCTAACTCGGTACCTTAGTCTAATGACAATGATTCATGACTTACTTTTTTTATATTTATAAAAACACTTTAAAATATGTTTGAAATCTTATATTGACGACCATTGTAGCCAAGATCCAACATCCCCAACCAAAAAAGAAAATTTTCGAAGAGAGCCGCAGAGAGCCCCATCCATTGAGGTAGGAAAACAAAAACTGTGAAATCCATCGGCCCAAGGAGCGGCCCGTGCTTCCTTGGCCATGGATCTGGACTTGCCTTAAAATGGGAACAAGAGATGAAAGAGATCTACATACCTCATTGTTTCGAGACATAAAATTACTCTTCCATATGTGTATAAGCAGGTTGCTGAAGCACCAAGGCACCACGAGACTCCTGTACAAGAGAAAACAAAAAATCGATATCTTTGTTGAGGCACCAGACATTAGAGACCAACCCTCACAATCCTTCACCAACGCTAGGATAAGCACCGCCAAGACGGAAAATGGATAGGAGAGGCTTATTTCATGACATCAACGACCTTGCCGCCTCGTCATTGTTGTCCGGACACACTAGCTTAGATAAAACTAGGACCTGATTTACACCCGTGGACAAAAGAAACAACGCACAACTGAGGCCAAAACAACCACTAGAGGTGGTGATGACCAATGTTCTTGCCGACGGGAGCGCACTTACCTCACCTTGGTCGGCTCCCTTTTCGACTCTCTCTACTGTTCAAGGAGACTTCGCGGGAGGAACTTAGACGCTTTTCCCCGGACAATCTTTCATTTCAGTTCTTCCGGCCCATTGGACAGGAGCCCACAATCAAGCGAACATTCTTACACCTTCTCCTCACCAGTGACCGACAGCGGGGCCCCACCACCACGCCCGCGCCAAGAGTGTCAACTTCAACCCCAGCTCCACCTGCACCTTCCTCCCCGCCACCTCCCTCCGCCCACTCGGATCCGGAAAACCCTAACCCTAGCACACCGTCATGGACCCCGACGGCGACCCGGCGTTCCACCGCAACGAGGCCATCTCCGCGGTCCAGGACGTCGACCAGTACTACGGCGACGACGACGACTTCGACGACCTCTACAACGACGTCAACGTCGGGGACGGCTTCCTCCACGCCTCCCACCAGGCGCCGCCGCCGCCGCCCCCGACTCAGCAGGCCCCTCCGCCGCAGCAGCACCAGCACCCGCAGCAGCAGCTCCCTCCGCCGCCCCAGCAGGCGCCGCCGCAGCAGCAGCTGCATCCGCCGGCCCACACGCTCCCGCCACCGCCGCCGCAGGTCCCACCGCCGCAGCAGCAGGTACGCATCCCGGGGGTGCCCGTCCCAGGTCCTGGCATGCCTCCTGCTCCGAACAACCTCCCTCCGCCGCCTCAGCCGCCGGCCGCGCCCGTGCCGCCGCCGCCTCAGCACCACCAGATTCAGCAAGGAGATGGGATCAACCGCCCTGGAGGGAACTTCGCCGGCGGCCCCATCGTGGTCGGGAACGGCGGCCCTGCTGGCGGGGGCGACGGCCCTGGCGGCACGACGCTGTTTGTGGGGGAGCTCCACTGGTGGACGACGGACGCGGATCTGGAGTCTGAGCTCAGCAAGTATGGTCCGGTCAAGGAGGTGAGGTTCTTTGACGAGAAGGCCAGTGGCAAGTCCAAGGGCTACTGCCAGGTCGACTTCTACGACCCTGGCGCTGCCGCGGCCTGCAAGGAGGGCATGAATGGCCATGCGTTTAATGGCCGTCCATGTGTTGTGGCATTCGCCACGCCGAATTCCGTTCGTCGCATGGGTGAGGCACAGGTGAAGAACCAGCAGGCTATGGCTGCGCAGACATCGAATATGCAGCCGAAGGGTGGTAGAGGGGGCGGTGGTGCCGCAGGGCCACAGGTGGGTGGTAATTATGGTGGTGGCCGTGGAGGAGGAGCTGTTGGACCTGGTGCCGGCGGTGGAGCAGGAGGTGGCGGTGGAAATTGGGGAAGAGGCGGCGGAGGCATGGGGAATAGAGGCCCTGTTGGTAATATGAGGAACAGGATGGGCCCAGCTGGTGGCGGCCGTGGGATAATGGGAAATGGAGGGATGGTTGCACCGCCACCACCAATGATGCCGCCGGGTGGAATGCTGGGGCAGGGTTTTGATCCTGCTGGCTATGGTGCTATGGGAAGGATGGGTGGTGGATTTGGCGGTTTTCCTGGTGGACCAGGGGCTATGCCGTTCCCTGGGCTGATGCAGCCATTCCCGCCGGTTGTTGCTCCGCATGTTAACCCGGCTTTCTTTGGTCGGGGTGGAATGGGTGCTGGTGGAATGTGGCCTGATCCCAACATGGGAGCCTGGGGTGGGGAGGAGCAATCAAGTTACGGGGATGATGCAGCCTCTGATCAGCAGTATGGAGAAGGGGCGAGCCATGGGAAAGAGAGGCCACCGGAGAGGGAATGGTCTGGTGCACCAGATAGGAGGCGTGAAAGGGAGAAGGATGCGCCCCCTGCACAGGAGTGGCCAGAGAGGAGGCACCGGGATGAGCGTGACATTGACCGAGAGAGGAATCGTGACTATGACAGAGACAGGGAAAGAGACCGTGACAGGGAAAGAGACCGAGACAGAGACAGGGAGAGGGACAGAGATAGGGAGAGAGACAGGGAGAGGGAGAGGCATAGGGATGACAGAGATCGCTATGGCGATTATCACAGGCATAGGGACCGTGATTCAGAACGTAATGAGGACTGGGACAGGGGGAGGTCATCTGGGATACGCAGCAGGTCAAGGGAAGCTGACCATTCTAAGCGCAGGCGGATGACACCTCAGTAGTCATAGCTGGGTGAGCTACTAATGTAGGGGCAAGCGATGATCCAGGGCCGAGTCTTTGCACACTGGCGTGGTTAACAGCTAGCATCTTCTTACTGCTTCTGGCTGTGGTGGTTCTAATATCTTTTGTCTCCGGCGATGTGTTGTAGCAAGAATGTGAGATGTAAGTGAAGCTTGATCTGATCCCCTGTTTGTTTTTCAAGTGTAACCCTCTTTTTCAGCTGTACTGTTTGGTAGTCACATGCTGGTAACATCATGTAATAGTATTTTTTGTACCGCTATACTTCTTGTAACTTTTTATGTACACAAAATTGTTTGTTTTTCTCCCTGTTGTTATCTTTTGTAGCTACATTTCATTGTTTTGGGCAAGAATTGTAACATAGAGTCCTTGTCAAGTACCATGGAATGTAAAATTTTGTAGCAAGCTCAGGTCTCCCTGTAATCATCTTGGTTTTCAATATGTATCTAGGAAAAATGATTTTGTAAATATGACTTTGTTGTACATTTCAATTCCTTGTAAGGAGCACTGCCTCCACCTATTTAGGCTTTGCATACATTATTTATTGGAACTGGGAGCATTGCATTTAACATTTACTCATAGAAAGGATGCTATGTCAAATTAAAAATTTATTCAAATATCTGCTGGACAATGCAATATAAGGTTTCTTTCTCAATTGGCCTGAGTATGTTCTTGTACAATTGTGCAGCTTTTAACATTAGATATAATAGTATCTGTTTGAACCACCTGCACAGTTTATAGTAGAAAGATGAATCATTCAAGCACTTATGTACTAAGCATAGTAGCATGGGCCTGAAAAATGATTCTTGAAAATAGGTGTATAGATATGATGGATGCTTTAATTGAAATAATTGCTACAGTATATTGAACTGACAATTGGACTACGGCCTTGAAAATGAGGGATGGTTGGTTCCATAAGAACATAAGGGTTAGTTGAAATATTTGCTACAGTTTATTTCTGCCAGTTTACTGGCCTCTCTATAATGTTGTTCTTTTCCAATAAGCATGGTTAAATGACTTAAATATTCACATAAGTATACATGGCCTTGAGGAAAATGTTTTTTTTTTTACTTCAGTGGATACCTAGGGATAAAATTACCTAGATAGAATGTGTATAATCAAAAGTATCTTATTTTTGTTCCTCCAGAAATTTTCATCAATCAATCTAGCATGACATCTTTTGTTACTTGCAATTTTGAGCTCACCAGGCATGATTATGTTTGTATTGGTAATATCACTTTGTAACCCCTTCAATCTAGCCGAGCATATCCATGGTCCCAATTTTTACTGTATACTCTATAAATTTATTCTATTCTTGCATTCAGGCTGTTAGTCTTCTCTCAGTTCTCATGGCTTTAGCTGTTAGCTTTTTCTTTGCATTCAGTCTGACCACACTAACGTTTCGTGGTGAACTCTTGTAAGTAGTGACAGATAATGCTATTTTTATTTTGGTTTGCATTAATAAGGGCTAAAGTTCAATTATACTTGACTGGTAATTTGTTCTCTTTTAAACAATTCCCCTACCAGTAGTTGAAGGCTTATGTTATGTGACCTCTTTCTCTGAAGTTAATCTGTATTTTGCCATGCCACCACCACTCCACATGACTCATTGCCTGTCTGGGACTATGTGCTCATGGACCATCCATCCTTAAAAAAAAACTGGTGCATATCTAATATTTACTTTTCTTGTTTGCAAACTTCAAACTATATAGTCCAACGGTTGTGATTCCATATTTTCTTGAGCCGCTGACCTTTGGATCTTTTACATGTAAGATAAACAGTAATATATTAGGCTAGGGTGCTATGATGTTTCTTAAGGAGGGTGCATTAAAGTTTCTGAGAAACGTCGAAATAGTATGGTTATGGGGCCAATGCATATTCCCTGTTATAAGATTTTAGATAATATCTGGACTGTGCCTGCTATCATCAGTTCTTGCATTTCCCATCCTGAAGTCACAGTATGCTTGCTTTTTACTTGTATACCTTGTCTCTTAAGTGTTACTACTGCATATACTTTGATCCGGGCTTTTACCAATTGGCCTAATGCTTTCTTCTCATTTGCAGGAATGTTTGGTTGGAACCTGTTCAGCTGCACGAAGGGCTTCCCTGGATGATATTTGTTGCCTCTTATTATATGCTATGTTAAATGTCGAGTTTCCCAAAGACATAAGGATCTATTTTGTGTGTAATTCGGGAACGATGCTTTTGCAATGTTGTTGTTGAAGACTGTACTATTTCTGTTGTAGCCTTGTAGGGTGATGATAAACCAGTCTCTGTTACGACTGTCCTTTGTTCCTCCCTCCTGTTTGTAATGGACAAATGGTTGACATTTTTGAGGTTTATACTTCCAGAGATAACTACTGTAATAGACAGATAGCTGCTTCCTGGTTAAAGTTTTGTGGTTGAGAAGGTGAGAATCCAGGACCAAGGCAGGCATCTTGCTCCACTGATTTCATGGTGGAAGATTTGGTTGGTGCAGTTGTGGCATTCGAGCTATAAACTCATGAACCATTATCTAATATTTTGTTCGGATTTGTTGTGCATGCCCATATTTACGTAACCATGTGGTTTTATGAAGACGTTTCTGGATCTCTTTTTGCGCTGTGGTCAGGTAGTGTTGAATTTGAAACTATCATCAACATGTGAATTTTGGTGTGGCATTTATTTGTTTCTTTTTTGACTGCGAGATGCTTAGCGCCGTTGCATCGAATGGAATAAGATTAAAACAGCTTGTGTCTAGATGAGCTGCTTTGCTTCCCAAGAACTGGACCTCACGAATGGATGAAAACTAGCTATTAGGGTAACATAACAAAATCCTTCATAACTGTATACAGATGAAGTAAGCTGAAATCTGGTGGCCTTTCAACCGGCTGAACAGGCTATATATTTGAACTGTTTGCGTAAGGCATAATCTGAACTCTTCGCATCGAGGTCTAGTAATATTTCTAGATAACAAAATCCTTCGTAACTGTATGTAGATGAAGTGAGGTTATATATTTGAACTCTTCGCATGGAGGTCTATAGTAATATTTCTGGTGTCAATTTTCCTCCCTGAGTGTCTCTCTCTAAACGTTCGGGGCCTTGCAAAGTTGAACTTCTCCAAAAATTTAGAATTTGCCTCAAATTGAAACCGAAGAGTTCGAATCACATGCACCTCCTTAAGCAGACCTACGGCCCATGGGGTAAACAAGGCCCAAGAGCCTTATATCTCAAGAACTCCCGCCACCATGCGGGCCCACGGCGCGCTCGTGCGGGACCCGGACGAGCGCGAGCGCTCCAGAAGTCGCCTCTCCGGTTTCCTTCCGGCTCCGATTTCTTTTTTATTTTATTTTATATATACTAAATAATATTATTTTCCGTCTCCTTCCTGAGCTTCCGATCCCGACCCACCCCAATCCCGCAATCCCTAACCCTAGTCGCTATGGACCCCGACGGCGACCCGGCGTTCCACCGGAGCGAGGCAATCTCCGCCGTGCAGGACGTCGACCAGTACTACGGCGAGGACGACGATTTCGACGAGCTCTACAACGACGTCAACGTCGGCGACGGCTTCCTCGGCAACTCCCACCCGCCGCCGCCTCCGCCCCCGCAGCAGAATCACCAGCAGCAGCAGCTCCCTCCTCCGCCCGCGCAGCTGAACCACCACCATCCGCACCAACAGCAGCAGCTCCCTCCTCCGCCCCTGCCGCAGCCGCAGCAGCCCCAGCCGCTCTCTCTCCCGCCGCCGCCGCCGCCGCACGCCCCGCCCCAGCAGCAGGGCTACGCGCCTCCTGTTGCAGCGCCGAGTCCGAGTCTGCCGCCGCCCCAGCCGAATCTCCCGCCGCCGCCGCCTCAGCACCACCAGATCCAGCAGCAGGGCGACGGGTTCCACCGGCCGGGAGGGAACTACAGCGGCGGCCCCGTCGTTGTCGCCAACGGAGCCGGCGTCGGCGGGGCCGATGGCCCCGGCGGCACCACGCTGTTCGTCGGCGACCTCCACTGGTGGACGACCGACGCTGATCTGGAGGCGGAGCTCAGCAAGTACGGGCCGGTGAAGGAGGTCAGATTCTTCGACGAGAAGGCCAGCGGCAAGTCCAAGGGGTACTGCCAGGTCGACTTCTACGACCCTGCCGCCGCTGCTGCCTGCAAGGTGGGCATGAACGGCCACTCCTTCCATGGCCGTCCATGTGTTGTGGCATTCGCGTCTCCCAGCAGTGTGCGCCGCATGGGCGAGGCGCAGGTGAGGACCCAGCAGACCTTTGCTGCACAGACATCAGCAGTGCAACCAAAGGGTGGTAGAGGCGGTGGTGGTGCTGGAATGCCTCATGTTGGTGGTACTTACGGTGGTGGACGTGGAGGAGGTGCTCCATCCGGAGGTGGTGGTGGCGGGAACTGGGGTAGAGGTGGTGGTGGAGGTAGAGGCCCTGTTGGTAATATGAGGAACAATAGAATGGGTCCTGCAGTTGGCCGTGGAATTGGGAACGGCATGGCTGTGCCACCACCCCCGATGATGCCTCAGGGGGGCATGCTTGGGCAGGGGTTTGATCCTGGTTTTGGCGCAATGGGAAGGATGGGTGGTGGGTTTGGTAACTTCCCTGTTGGACCAGGTGCTGGACCGTTTCCTGGGATGATGCAACCGTTTCCTCCGGTTGTTGCACCACATGTAAACCCGGCGTTCTTTGGTCATGGTGGGATGGGGGCTGGTGGGGTGGGGATGTGGCCTGATCCCAGCATGGGGGCTTGGGGTGCGGAAGAACAATCAAATTTTGGGGATGATGCAGCATCTGATCATCAGTATGGAGAAGGGGGAAGCCATGGGAAGGAGAGGCCACCGGAGAGGGAGTGGTCTGGTGCACCAGAGAGGAGACGGGACAGAGAGAAAGATATGCCTCCTGAACAGGAGTGGCCAGAGAGGAGGCACCGGAATGAGCATGACATGGGCCGAGAGAGGGATCATGACTATGACAGAGACAGGGAAAGAGATCATGACAGAGCAAGAGACCGTGACAGAGAGAGGGACCGAGACAGAGAGAGGGGTAGAGATACGGAGAGGCACAGGGATGACAGAGATCGTTATGGTGATTATCACAGGCACAGGGATCGTGATTCAGAGCGTAATGAGGACTGGGATAGGGGAAGGTCAGCTGGGATACGGAGTAGGTCGAGGGAGGCCGACCATTCTAAACGTAGGCGGATGACGCCTCAATAGTGTTGCTGGCTGAGCTACATATAGTGTAGAGGCAATGACGATCCAGGGAAGCGTCTTTTTTGCACCCAGGCATTGTTCAGTAACAATTAGCAACTGCTTACTGCTTGTAGCTGTGATGGTTTTCACTACATATATCTCCGGCGACCTGTTGTAGCAATATTTGAGATGTAAGTTATGCTTGATCTGATCTCTTGTTTTCAACTGTAACTCTTGAATTGTACTGTAATAGCGCTGTATCATATTGACATTGTCTGTTGTGGTAGATTAGGAAGCGGTCCACAACACTGCCATGTAATTTTTTTTGTACTGACCTTTATGTAACAATATTTGTATAGGTTCGGCTTATACTTTCTGTAGCTAGTTGTCACTGTTTAGCCAAGAATTATTTGTATAGATCCTTAGGTTCGGCTGATACTTTCTGTCTAGTTGGCATTATTTTTAGCCAAGAATTGTAAGCTCGTAACTATTAGCTAGCATGCTCACTATATTGGGATATTGGTATCGCTGTGTAACATACTTTCTGTACTTATATTCTTCATGTAACTTTTTATGTACACAGTTATGTGGCATTTGTTTGTCAGTCCACCTTGTAATTAGGTTAGCTGCCAAAATGTAAACAAGAGTAAATCTGTAAAGGCTGTTTCGTTGTACACTGCAATCTGATGTATGTAGCATTGTTTGGAATCTGTAAGGTTTCTGTGTTTCAGAAATGGGAACATTTTGCTGTATCGGCATGCTGTGGTGTTAGTGCTATGGTGAACTAGCAATTTGTTTCAAAACTCTACTTGGCCAATTAGATAACCGACTTGTCCTTGTAGGAGTATGAACCTCTAATAGTAGAGAATAGATCATGCGTGATATCATTCCTGCAGCTTTGAGAGCACATGACAATGCATGTAATTCAAAGCATCTATTAGACTAGCCACAAAATCATTCAAATGAATTGTTTAAAAAGTGATCTATGATGATTGACTTGCAGAAGTACGTGGTGAAATATTTAGTTGTTCTATTTCCTATATTGTTTGTTATAGGGTTGAATCTTAACATAGGATTTTGATGAAGTTGCTTTGCATGATAATCTAAGGACACTGCACTTTCTTTACCCAATCTACTTTGCCATTTTATTTGACTTGCTTCAGGAAGTCAGGAACTACTGTACCCAAACTTTTATTAACATTAACTGACTTTGCTATTATGAATAAGTTTAATTCAGCATTGAAAAATAAACTATTTACTTAATTAGGCCACTGGAAGTGGCTAGCTCTAAACTGCTAAAATTCATGATGCATGCTCTTTCTGTACTTTGCTTCTGGATTTCTGTTAAATCAGTATAGGGCATCAAATTTACTCCTTTTCTACGTTGCCATTTTATTTCTTTGCTTCTGGGAACGCGTATTTCTTTATCAACTACTGTCTTACTGTTGATGTGTCAATGCATGGCAACACCTTATTTTTGTCTAGCTTAATGCTCCCTCTGTTTCAAATTATAAATTAATTTTGCTTTTCTAGTTATATATATCTTTTGCGATGTATCTAGGCATGGAATATGTAGCTACGTAGCAAAAGCTATGTATTTAGAAAAGCCAAAATTTTATCTGTACATGTTTGTTTGAGTATGGCACTTCGAAGTTATGGTTAATAGTCTGACATACTTTGAGTAGCATTATTCTTTGTGATTTTTTCTCCCACTGGTGGTACTTGTGTGTTAAAATTGATGTTGCTGCTAAACTGCTTACTGCCACACCAGTAGTTGTGCAGTTTTTTCCCCTTTTAAGTTAAAAAAAAAAAACTGCGTATTGTTACATTGATCTTCTAGTTTTACCTGCATGTTCTTTTTTCCTGTATTCTTTTTATGGTCACTCATGGTTTCGTTTGCATGTGCAGATATCAGCGGTTGGAATCTGTTCTCGGCTACACAAAGATCGCCTTCCCTGGATGATAGTTGTCTTATGTTTTCATGGATTGTCAAATAGCTAAACAAAGACAGAAATATATTCGAGGTGTAATTGTCGCAGTGACGAGTTGTGTTGCTAGTTGAATATTCAGTATATTCGATACCTCGTATAATATAATAGGATAAATATATTTCTTTGAAAAATTTTGTATCTACCATTGTTTGCTTGTTCCTCTGTTGATTGTGGTCAAATGGTTGTCATTCCCTGTGATAGATTCATGTGACGTTTGGTATTGTCTGCCCGAAACCAGATTCAATGTCTTTGCTCAAGCGAGTCACACCTTGACTTAACTCACTATCATCCTAAAAAAAAAATCTTGCCATGGATAGTTACATACGGTCAAATATGCAGCATTGCAGCTTGCCATATAAAATTAGACCCTCCCCTAAAAAAAAAAAAAATAGACCCTACTGTAAGACGACGTAAGACGACGCCAGCTTCAAACATGAGTCACAGAGGAATATGCTAGCAATGTGGCAATTTTGAGGCCTTGTTTAGATTCACTCAAAATTCCAAGTTTTTTCACTCTCTCTTCATCACATTAATTTTTAGACTAATACATGGAGCATTAAATGTAGGTAAAAAATAACTAATTACACATTTTAGTTTAAAATCATGATATGAATCTTTTGAGCCTAGTTGGTCCACGATTGGACAATATTTGTCAAATAAGACAAAAGAGTTATTATTTATCAAGTTGAAATTTTTTAGCAATGTAAACAAGGCCCAAGATAGCAAATCAAGGCGAGCCGGCAAAGGATAATCATCCATGTCCTCAATGGCTTTGAAAATGTGCCCGTGTGGATCAGTGCCATGGGTAAAGCCCACTTTTCTTCGTGTATGCGCTTAGAACTGGGTTTGGACTATTAGTCTCTGGTGGCGGTGGTGGGTGTCGGAATCGTGTTGAGACGGATCACCATTCAGATCTGGTGGTTCTTGAGTTGGGTCGAATTCCCGACGAGATCATTCTTTTGCCTCGCTGAGCTAACAAATGGTGTTTCAATAACAAAATTGGCTCCGGATTTTCGATAAAATTGTGTGTTGTTTTGGATTGCAAAATATGGGTAGAATCTTATGTTGTTTCGCATTCTGAAGAGTGCATCTATTGACGTGTGTCATTGAACTTCACTGAAACATCTACTAACAGTTTTAGTAGACCTTAAAAAAATGTCCCTATTCTTTTCCTTGTCGCCAGTTTGTTTCTCAATTGAGTAGTGCCAAGTATCACAGAGTGCATCCATACAACAAAACTTTGTGTTGTAGGTTGTGAAGACATGTGTACTCTTTCTAAGGAAATAAATTGAGTCTGAATCCTGACCACAATAAAATTTCCTTAGCTATATCGTTCTGTCCCTATTCTTCTCCAATATAGAGCAAGAGCACCTTACAGGGTCACATGCTACTTATATAGCCTAAATAAGGGGATGAGTGCCCAATATACCACCATAGATGCAACCACTATGAACGATGAAAAGTCGAGCCTTCTTTCTTTGCACTTTTTTGCTGAGTGTGCTATGCCGCACAACAACTTGGGCTGCTTAGAGGTGCTTAAGAGAGTATTGAGGCATAAAAAGAGCACTGCATGCATTCATCTTAAAGCTAAATTAGTTGCCGAATGCAGATTGCCAGGGCATAACTGTACCTATTTATCCTATCACAAATTGAGTGATTCAATTGTGCTTGCATGCTACTGATTTTGCATGTGTATTCTTCCTCAACATTAGAACATGAAAATCAAAATTCAGCATAATTGCTTCGTAGTTTCTACTTTTGTTTCAAAATTTCATAAACATTTTTCCTTAGTTTAAATTTGATCAACATTAGCAAACATTTATACATGCAGTGATTGCCACGTCCTTAAACATATAATGGTAACAGTGCAGTGCATTTACCAACCAAACATCTTCTATATGATCCATATACCTGAACATGTGAATGACAATGGAAAATTACTATTCTGTCACATTTGTTCACTACATCAGTAACAAATATGAAACTGACTAAATGCACAACAATAAGGAAGTAAGGAGTTATTACAATAGAGACAATACACTAGGGTCGCTGAGACTTTGAAAATTGCACCATTTATTAATGTTATGAATGGTGTAAGATCACAATAATTTGCTAACAACCAAAAACAAAAGCACTTCTAGACAACTGTAAAAAATAAAGAGAATCATAATAGTTACATTTCTTTTTATGATATAAGTTTATCTCCTTGATGTTGAAGAAAAGATTTCTATTCAAATGGGCCTTCTAGTTTCTTAGGATAGCCTTGCCATGCTTTTGTCAGTGCCCGTACTACCAATGACACCATCAATATTTCTAAACAATACATTTGTTTATCGAAGTGGCCCGTCATCATTCTCAAGAGGGTGTAGAGGTCACAAAATTTATCTTTGTCACGGAATATGCTCCCCTCGAATCACCTTACTAACCACATAGTTATCTGTGCATACCTCAAGTGAATATATCTTTAATTCTATATCTCTTTTTAGGAGTGACACACCGCTAGTCACATTTCACTTCATCTAATATTTCATACCACATCGCTTAGTCTTTATGCCATATAATCACTCCAATTCTAGCACACTTTTCTTTGTCGTTGTAAGACGCAACACTCTCTCCCTTGTACAGATGCCTATCATATGGTGGACATTTCAGACCATGCTCATAAAGCGAGTGAGTAATTGAAGTATCCATACTCACCCAATCAGGGGTAATGATGACATGCTCATTATAGAGATAATCTAAATACAGTCTTCTATTTAACTTAGGCATGCATTCCATGCTCTTTACCAAATCATATGAGGTGAGATAGACTACTTTATTGAATGATCAATCGTATTCCCAATGAAGCCTCTTATTCTAATTCTGGATGGAGAGATGATCTATGATATTCTAGCTTATGACTTGAATGAATTGCTTCAAACCCAAGGGACAGGGCCTTGCTTATATAGCCCGGTGGGATGAACCAGATCCTTTGGATCAAACCGACCTTCAATGACGGTTGAGATGGAAACCCTAAAGCGGTGGAGGAACCGACATAAAATAAGAGGCTGAACAGTGGCCCCGCTGGACCAGTCGACCTAGTAGTGGGGTCGACTGGCCCAACCTGGCAACCTCTCATGGTCTTCCTAGCGGGGTTTGCCTTCCCGAGTCCTCTAGAACCTTTTTCAACGTACGTAGGTGCAAAATCTTCAATTTATACTAACTTGTGGGTCCATCCTTGGCTCTTTTCCTAAATAATCCTTATCAAATCATAGAATCACAAAAACTTATGAAAATTGTTAGTTTGAACGCCTAATTCTAGGTTGGTGATTGATTTATGCTCTTCTTTATTTTTGTTGATGGTTTAAAATGATAGTTATCTACCTCCAACAACCACCAACTTCGTTGTCACACAAATTTTCAACACCCGTCACTGCCGCTTCTCTGTCCACCTGGATCCAAGGTAACTCCATTGGATTCATATTCCCTTGTAGCGAAATCAAATCTGATTTCTTATTCTAGCTATATTGTTTATCCCTCTTTTTGTAGTAGTTTTATTTGATCTATAGATGGAAATGCATTTGCTCGTTTAGAGTTTGTGGCTTTTTGTCTCCATATGGAGTGCAGGCTTGGGAGCCTTATTGTTTTATCTTCAGTATTGCTACTCGAAATCAGTTCTTTTTGAAGAAATTCATTAACCTAGACTAAATTGTACCAATGGATGTGGATAGGGTTGAAGTGGTGAAGGCTTGGGATAATATGGAGATTGACAGTCATCCCACGGAAGTCAATTAAGGTCTGCAGGATCTTAATTAAGATGACTAACAATGGTCCTATGGAGATCGACTAGGGTCTGCATGGAGAATGGTTAATTAATTATACAACTAATGATGTACATATGAAGAAGTGGCGAAGCTAGAGCAATTTAGGGGGTGGTGCACTTAGCATGTGGGTGCATAGAGTTGTGTTATAGGTGGTGCATATATGGTAAAATTTTAGAGAAAAACACTGTTTTCCCAAATTTTGGGTGGTACATTTGCACCCACTACAATCTATGTAACTTCGCCCCTGATATGAAGGCCATTTTTCTTTTGCAAACTATCGACCTAATTAGTATCTGTATTTTGGCTTTTGGCATGCTTATTAGCTTGGTTGTGTTGGCCTAGTTATTCGATATGAATGTAAGGAACTCAAGTAGGATTCATGTGAATACGAGTACTGGCATTATGCTTTCCTTATGTTTGTGCCTTATTTCGATAAGCTAGATGAACGTGTAAATCTTTGTGCCTCATTATTCATGCCATCGAACTCAAGTTTGATTCCTTTGAAGCTGAGTACATGCCAAATGTTACATGTTTGTGCCTTAATTATTTTGGTAAGCTAGATGAACGTGTGTACCAATGGATGCGCACAATGTTGTAGTGGTGAAGGCTCGGGATGACATAGTGGTAGATAATGATCCCATAGAGGTCAACCAATGGATTGCTTTCTTTCAATGTAAATCTTTGTGCCTTATTATTGACCGTCTACCTTAAGTTGGATTATTCCTTTCAATCTTAGAACACGCCAAATATTACTCTTTGTGGCTTATTGTTCATCACCCAAGCATCACTGTAGAATCCACATGTCTCTGGTTGGTAATTACTAATTAGACCTAGCTGTCGGCGATGCACCGCACAACCACCGCCACTTATATTGTTGCAAAATTTCCAGTTCCCACGATTAAGCCCTCCCGCACATTACTTTTGCTATTTTAATGTCATTCTGGCATGTTGTAAAAGAAACACAGAGAGCAAGAAACCCCACCCCAAAACCACTAGCCTAGACACCAACACACACATGAGTACTTTCTTGTCCTCCTTGCGGTTGTTCCTCATCAGCCACGCTCCTGTTCATCACCACTACTCAATGGGGAGACTCAACACCGAGACAGGTCTTGCTTAGCGCCAGCACACAGAAGACTGGCTTGCCTGCACAGATCCACTAGCGACCGAGTTGTTGTTGCCACCGGCGTTGCCACTCATGCTCACTGACATTGGATCCAAAGGCAAGTGTAATAATGCCATTTCCATCTCCGTCTCATAACCTTAACGGTGTTTATTGATGAAAATTATGTCCTTGATCTTCTAGATGGAGGCCCTCAACAAGAGGAATGTAGTGGACAACCTCATAGACGATGTGCTTGTCGAGATGTTCCGTTGCCTCCCCACGCAGTCTTTGTGCAGTTGCAAGTATGTATGTCACTCCTGGAAGCACGCCATCTCTAACTTAAGGTAGATGGTCAATAATAAGGCGAAAGAGGGAGACGTAGACACGGTGGAGGAAGACAGGACGCCATTGTTGATCTCTCGCGAGGAGTCGAACTCTGATTACCATGTGAAGATAGAAGGCAATGGGTGTAACGAATTACATCTACCAGAAGGCTCGGTTGTGTGTTATATATTAGTGTGGCTTGTACACCCATAACAACCTATCTACTTGGATTACAAGACAATTAACACACCTAAC
Source organism: Themeda triandra (assembly GCA_018135685.1). Taxonomy (NCBI): domain Eukaryota; kingdom Viridiplantae; phylum Streptophyta; class Magnoliopsida; order Poales; family Poaceae; genus Themeda; species Themeda triandra. The sequence continues at coordinate 27,340 of JAENPR010000930.1, read as the reverse complement.
CGAACTAATGGAGGATTTCTGAACATCTCAAACATTTAACACAGACAAATCGCAAGGTCTACCCAACTTCGACACAATGTTCGACTGTTGGACTGCTTGTTGATCAATGTGGAGCAGACACTATATTCGCCCTAGTTGCCTAGGAGCCGTAGAAGGATAGGAACAATGGCGCCACCACAAGCATGAGGCCAGACAGTGTGTGCAGACCCGCGCAAGAAACATGGGTTTGAGGCCCCCTACAAAAGGCAAAGTGCTTTGTACTGTAATCTCCTTTCTTAATACAAAGACGCGCAAACTTTTGCGTGTTGGCTGGAGAAAAGAGAAGACGAGGATGCTTCCAGTAGCGCTTGGTAGGAGAAGACCACTAAGAACTTAAGAAGATCTCTAAAGAACAATAATTTTATTTTAATGGCATGGTTATTTATGTCGGAATATTTAGAAAGAGAGGAATCAATATATTCTCTACTAAAAATAACGAAAACAATGCAACAAATAGTTTGGAGGGTTCAACGAGATATTGATCGACATAAAAAGTCATTTGGTCAATAGCAGTTTCATGTGACCTTCATTTGCACTAAATAGATTGCCACGTGGGCATTTTTTTTATGACATGACAGTGTATTTAAGTAGAGGGTGAACTCTCTTGGCATGATTACAGCTATTTATGAGTCATGAAATATAATACCTATGAAACTATATAATGAACCTATATTGAGAGCTGGGGTTTTATTCAATTTCATTTCATTCTACATGACATGACAATCTTTAAAACAGTGCCATGAAATTATTCAATGAGAATGGCCTTATGTGAGCCGGCTGTTGTCAGGAGACTCGCACCTACCCTTCCGACTGATTACTTTTTTCTTTCTTATCAATTCAGTGGAGCTCTGGCCCATTGCGTTCTAATAATAATAATCTTTTATAAGTTTGAAATGAAAATCTATACTATTATCTTTAGCAATAACTCAATGGTGTGATTTTAGCAGAAAGCATTGTCCCAATTGGGAAGTCAAACTTAAACCCTACTAATTAAAAACACCAAAAACTGTTTTTTCAAAGTTATGGTTAATACTGTGACAGCATTATGCTTTCTGTGATTTTTTCCCCTTTAAACTATTGGTACTTGTGTATTAAAAATGATGTTTCTAAACTGCTTACTGCCACACCAGTAGTTGTGCAGTTTCTTTTTTCTTTTAAGTTCAAAAACTGCTTGTTGCTAGTTGAATATTCAGCATGCCACACCTCGTATAATTAATAGGATAAATATACTTGCTTGTTTCTTTGAAAAATATTGTACTACCATTGTTTGCTTGTTCCTCTGTTGATAATGGACAAATGATTTTATCATTTTCAGTATTCATGTGACGTTTGGTATTGCTGAAGCAGTTTCGTCTGCGCGAAGCCAGATTCAATGTCTTTGCTCAAGCGAGTCATGCCACGACTTACATTCACTATCTAGTTCCATACTATCGAAAATATATACATTTTGCCCTGCATAGTTACATACGGCCAAAATATGCAGTTTGGCATATAAAGTTACCCTACTGTGAGTACAAACGAATGATAAGACGACTTCAGCTTTAAACATGAATCACAAAGGATAGTGACCAGCGACCCATCGTGCCACCCATTGCTTGAAAGTTTCCTCCCGCCGGCCCTTCAGCATGCTAGCAATGTGGCGATTTTGAGCAAGATAAGTTAGCAAATCAAGGCGAACCTGCAAAGGATGTTCATCCATGTCCTCAATGGCTTTGAAAATGCCCTCGTGTGGATCAGTGCCATGCGCAAAGCTCACTGCTTCTGACAAGGCCTGCATGAAAATGGGGACACCTTGCTTAGCCCATTTTCCTTTCTTCTCCTTTTCTTCGTGTTTGCGCTTTGAACCGACTGGGTTTGGACTATAAGACTCTGGGTGGGTGTCGGAATCGTGTTCACACGGATCACCATTCAGATCTGATGGTTCTTGAGTTGGGTCGACATTCCCAACGAGATCATCCTCTTGCCTCGCTGAGCTAACAAATGGTGTTTCAATAACACTGAACTGTCCAGCTGCATGTTTACCCGTGAAGACAAACTCCATCTCATCATACAAGGGAATTGGAACATTGTAGTACTTAGCCTTCTTATCACCTTTCTACATTCACACAAAAGAAAACTATGTTTCATTAGGATACCTCCAGTTTGCAAATGTAACTTAAATGTGACAGATACTTAATATGTATGCTTACAGTTTTCATCTTGACAACCTCTATCTCGTCATAGATTATCTTCTTCTGAACATCATCAAAACTAGCGCCCTTAGCAGACTTTGCCTCCATGATCAGCTTCCATTCTCCTTTAAGCTTGTGGTACTTGTTGTAGGCTTGTTTCCACGTGAAGTTAGTACCATACTTTTCATTAAGCCTTCGAGCACACTCTTCATGATGGACCTCCCTTAGAACAAAGGCCCTCCCTGACTCATGGATTTTCTCCTTGTGGTAAAGAAGGAGATCCTCCACTTCTAGGTGTTGCCACATCACACTGTTCCCAACCATATTGACTGGGTTTGGACTATCAGACTCTGGGTGGGTGTCGGAATCGTGTTGAGACAGATCACCATTCAGATCTGCTGGTTCTCGAGTTGGGTCGACATTCCCAACGAGATCATCCTCTTGCCTCGCTGAGCTATCAAATGTTGCTTCAATAACACTGAACTCTCCAGTTGCATGTTTACCCGTGTAGACAAACTCCATCTCATCATACAAGGGAATTGGAACATTGTAGTACTTAGCCTTCTTATCACCTTTCTACATTCACACAAAAGAAAACTAAGTTTCATTAGAATACCTCCGGTTTGTAAATGTAACTTATATGTGACAGATATTTAATATGTATGCTTACAGTTTTCATCTTGACAACCTCTATCTCATCATAGATTATCTTCTTCTGAACATTATCAAAACTAGCGCCGTTAGCAGACTTTGCCTCCATGATCAGCTTCCATTCTCCTTTAAGCTTGTGGTACTTGTTGTACGTTTGTTTCCACGTGAAGTTAGTACCATACTTTTCATTAAGTCTTCGAGCACACTCTTCATGATGGACCTCCCTTAGAACAAAGGCCCTCCCTGACTCATGGATTTTCTCCTTGTAGTAAAGAAGGATTTTCTCCTTGTGGTAAAGAAGGAGATCCTCCACTTCTAGGTGTTGCCACATCACACTGTTCCCAACCATATCTGCAAATGGCAACTTAAAATAAGTAACAACTCACATTATAGCCAAATAAGATCTTACGATCTTTCACAATAGTCTTATAAGCTCCTGATGTAATCCTACTTTATAGAAATTAGAAGTTAGCTCTGGATTTTGGATAGAATTCTGTGTTGTTTCAGACCTCAAAATATGGGTAGAATCCTGAAGAGTAGTACATCTGTTGACCTGTGTCATAGAGCTTCACTGAAACATCTACTAACAGTTCTAGTGGACCTTAAAAAATATGTCCCTATTCTTTTCCTTATGGCCAACTGTTTGAAGAAACATGACAACATGTTCCTCAACTGAGTAGTGCCAAGTATCACGGAGTGCATCCATAGAACAAAACTTAGCTTGAAGGAGACATCTTTACTCATTCTAGTAAAATTAATTGAGTCTGAATCCTAACCACAATACAATTTCTTTAGGTATAGCATTCTGTCTCTGTTCTTCTCCAAAATAGAGCACCTTTACAGGGCTACTTTTATTGTGTAGATAAGGGATGAGTGCCATAGATGCAACCATAAAAGCCATCTAGATGAACAATGAAAGTCAGATCTTCTCTCTTTGCACTTACATGAACATGAGGAATAAAAAAACACTGTATGTATTCATCTTGAAGTTAAATTAGCACCCAAATGCAGATTGCCTGGACAGAACCGTACCTATTTATCTTATCACGAATTGAGTGATTCAATTGTGCTTGCGTGATACTGGAAGGAGTTCCCACTAAAAGAACACGACAGTTCCCCATCAGAGCGCAGAAATTTTGTGAGGGGAATGCAACAGGAGGTATTATGGAAAATGAATTTGTGCATCAAACCACAGAAATCTTGAAGGGGATACACAATGGGAAGTACCTCTCGCGGAGGGCGGCAGCAACAGGGTGCGACGGAGGAGGAGGCGACGGAGCCAAAGCTTGGATGGAGAGGAGGGAAGGCACCAGTGCACCGAATCTGATTCTGTGAATAGGAAAAATTACAGAGCTTTTAGAGCAACTCCAGTGACATTGCTGTTTCAGACTTCACTCTTCATTCATTCAGAAGAGCAAGCCTCCTGTTCAGATTGGTTCTTTGCTCTACCCCTCTCTCGTCAGATCGGCAACGCCCGTCATCTCGATCCACAAGAAGCGGGCGAAAAAGGAAGAGGAGCGGGGAGCGCACCTGCGGTCGGGCGCGCCCGGCAACAAGCAAGAAGCAGTCCTCGCACGGGGAGGAGCACGGCCGCCGTGTGCTCGGATTGCTACTCGGGGGAACAGATGTGGCAAGCAAAAGAGGAGCCGCGGCGCAGCAGGCTGTGGGCGCTGGCCGGCGGCGGGCGTGGGCGGACACGGGAGGCTGCTCGGGCGGCGGAGCTCCTAGTCGCCCGGCCACGGCGGAGCCGTCCGACCGGTGCTCGCGACGCGATACAGAGAGGAGAGAAGGAATTCCAACAAGCTCAATTAGGATTTAGAGGGACAGTCTCGTCTTTTTCTTGTGTCCTCTACAAAAGAGTCAGTTGGGAATAGAAAATAAGATAATCTATCTATCTATAGTATAATGCAATTCTTCTCAAAGCGTAAGAAGCCTGAGATCTTACATTGGCCCACAAGACAGACTCTCACCCGCGAGGCTTCTCACCCACCTCTCACCTCCGAACCGCGCAACACGCCCATACATGCTCATCCCCGCCCCGGGTTCGATCCCCGCCGACGCCTCCAAATTTCTCCGAAAAAGCCCCTTCTCCCTTCGCCGTTCCCTCCATATCGATGCTCGAGCCACGCAGGCGCGTCGATGCGGACTCCGTCCGAGATCCGCACGGACCCCGGCCGGGTCCATGGCTAGCTGCGGCGCCGGCCGGCTTCTGAAGCCGCCGCGCATCACGGGACACGGGAGATGGAGATGGGGGCGGGGCCGGTCGGAAGGCTACCAAATCGCCGTCGCCAAGGGATGGCGTCCAAAGACGCCGGCGGCAGCCCTGGATCCGCGCCGCGTCCCCACGGGGTGACCGCGCCCAAGGACGGCCCCGACACGCTCGGCCGCGGTTCCGCTCGGCCGCCGAGCTGAACAGGTGGGACGAGGAGTCCATCCATCTCGCCGCCATGGTCGTTGCGGACACCCCCCGTCCGCGATTCCCGTCGCAAGAGGCGGGCTTCCACCTCCTCTTCCTCCGCCGGTGGCAACGCCGGATCCAGCACCAGGTACTCCGGCCGCCCCGCCTCATTTTTTTTCTTTTCCTACTCAGCTTCATGATCCCGTCCGTTTGTCTGAATGCCGCCGCCTTCTCATAGAAAAAGGAGGCCCCGTAGGCAGCCTGTGGTGCAGATCTCGCCGGTGGTTCTCACGCTCGACGACGATGATGACAAGACGTCAGGTTTGTTCCCATGATTGAATCGGTTTCCTTGGAAAAAAAAATTGTGCTAGGAGTTCCGTTCTCTATCTATCGTTGATTTGGAAATCCCCTGGACAGCAAATTCGAAGGGAAGGCCACCAACGAGGAAGATGTCCTTGTGTGCGATAATAAGGCGTCAGGATCTGGCAATAATGCAGCGGCCGACGGCAATATGCCGTGTATGGATCCGACACTGTTCAGGTAATTTCTAAGTGCTTTTGGAAAAAAAAAAAATAGTTGGCTGAATTTTGTATGCAAATAGAAGAAATTGGAAACTTTCCTTGGTTCATTTTGTTTGTGCCATGTGGAACCATAGGGCGTCAGTTGCTTCCCGTGAGTTGCATAATTTATTGTGTATGCTGATTGACTGTCGAAAGTGATTTCTTATGTTGTCAAAAGTGCAGTAAATTATCCTTGAAATTGGTAAATTTTTGTTGGTTAGTGTTGGAGAAGCCTGTTAATTACCCCAGAAATGGACCACAAAAGCTTATGTGCAATGTACATGTGCACTTCATGCACATTTGCAATTCCTCTTTTTCCTGATGATTTTGTTTATATACAAGACTAGAGTACTATGGTTTTCATCGGTACTTTGGCTATGGTTTGAGTAAAAAGGTTACTTGAATTCAGAAAGCATGTATCTGGCAGGGAACATAGAACGAATTACTGTGTAATTCATTTTAGTTGCTGTAACCATACAAATACAATGCAGTTGCTTTCTCAACCTATTTGGTCATTTTGGTTTCTGCTAAGGAATGCCAACAGATGATTACTTCTACTGTTTGGAGTGTATATTCTTGCTGACTAGCGTACATTCTTGCTTTGGACAATTATTAGTCTATCAGTTTCGTGACAAGTATGGCGGCACTCAAAGCTTGTTTACGGTGTAGATGTTCAGTTCACAAATCTTGTTTAACACACATACACTTGGATTGATGAGGCAAATGCGTGTATAGATTGAAAATGTGTGAAACGTGTTTTACTTCAACCCTCTGTAGTTATAAGCATCACAAACATGGAAGATGGCAAACACGGATTGGACGAGTTGCAGTGAACAAGGATCTCTACTTGGGCACCTTCAGTAAGTAGCATAGATGTCTGGCACTTCCATTCCATAGGTCACTACATTCTTGTGCACTTGTTTAGATTTTAGAACATAAATATAGATCCAGTTATTCTAAACAAACATCCATTTAATTGGGCCAAAGTCAGCTTGTGCAAGGCTTTTGTGATGTACATTTGCTTGGGAACATGGATAGGTTGCTTTGATTGTGTGTCTACTGCAGCTTAGGGTGTGCTTCTATATTTTTGTTTTGATCCTGTTGTTCCCCATATGTATTTTTGGTTTCATGAAGCATATAAACACAATTTTGGTGATTTCTTCCCTCCACTTTCTGAACTAGAGTACCTACTTGTCTCCATTGAGCAGCCTTTGATAAAGATGACTGGGAGCACTCAGAAAAAAATGAGCATGTCCAATTTCGCCACCAGATATTCCTATCTATTCCATGTCGATTGTGGTGCAGTAGAGACGAGACATGTCCATTCTAAAATGTGGACTGCCGGACTGGTGAATATTCAGATGGATATATCTGTTGACAGGAAAGTTTTGGTGTGTATCCAATCCGTGCCAAGTACTCCGGTTTGTACCGACTGGTTATAAATTAAACATTAGTGTCTAAATTGCATTTCCCACAGCTACTTATGCTTTAATATCATGTATGTGTTATGTTTCAGCTAATCATCGATGACAAGGATGAGAAGTTGGTGGGCTTAAAGGAACTACTCGGCGAGGCGAGGTGTGCAACGCTGTGGCTAACTGGCTAATGCTTTAGATCAATGTGAGTACAATCCTAGCGGCAGCTACGTGGTATCTGAACTCTAGAGAGGACTGAAAGTCCAGCATAGCAGAAGCCACACATCAATGCCGGCCGGAAGCAATGGAAGGACATGAATCACTAGGACAAGCTAAGGTCTGTATTCTGGTCGTATTGGCAGATACTTTGTATTATGTCCAGTCCATTCTGTGCTCTTGCATTTGGGTCACATTTTGCGAATCTTGACTTGTCTTGGACACATGACATTTTGCAGATACTACAAAGGAAGATGAAGCAAATCTGCCGCTTAGATGGAAGGAGAAAGCAACAAAAACGTTGGGTTTAGCTGGTGTCACAATGGATAGTGATGAGCTTCTGTGCTCTGGATAATTGTATGAACAACCTGATCATGTCATCTTGTTGAGTTTGTAGGAGGTCCCATTGATTTGGGCCATCGCTCCCCTCTAATGAAGGGTAATGCTTGTACCTTTCTTTGTTATCTGTTTGGGCAATTTATGGGTGCCACTATTCTATATTTGTGTCACCCTCATTTAAATTGTGAGAATAATGCAGGATATCTATTTTTACTTATACAAACTAAGTACCAACATTCAATAAAAAAGGAGTACTTTATAAGATTATTTTGTTGTATTAAGTCTTATTATTGGTCATTTAATGATGAGGTCATATATTTGATATATCTTGAATTTTCAAAATCAGTATTGGATTTATTGCATTAGATCTTTATCTGTAACAATCGGCTAATTAAACTCGAAGATATGCATGTTGCCTATTTAGATACTTTTTGCATTCTACATTAGGAACAAGCGTAATGATCTCTCACTTTTTTAGCCTTTTCACCGGAGTAGCTATAAACTTCGCCGAGGATGGAATTTGTAGCTGACAAGATCTTTGAGACATGATTAAGGTCTTAGATAGAATGTAACTTAGAAGATTAACACGAAAAATAACATTATGCATTCTTATGTAAAAATGTCCTGGATTGTATAAATGCTCAAATACAATTGTGTAAAAGTTAAACTATGCAAAAAAAATATTGGTTTTATGCATGAACATCTCTGAGATAAAACCGTAGCGTTAGCACGGGCATTTATACTAGAAGACCTGCGAATTAGAGGCTAAATGCTGAGGGGCGTATGAACTTATGGTTAAATATCAAAATTTATCAGCGAAATTGAGGGGATAGCAAGGCAAGAAAGGTAGACCGGACAAAGGAGAGAGATTTAGATAGTTTGACATTCAAGTATATGCTATTTTAATTAAATAATATTCAGTCCATGTGCCATTTAAAATTTAAACGCTAGGCATGTGAATTTCTTCACTTCAAAAGTCTATTTTGTTTTTTCCAGCTTTTATTTTAAATTTTAATTAACTGTGAATTTCTGCGCTTCAAATGTTATACTGTCTTCGTTTTCACTGTACGCCATGGTGGAAGTCTTACTCAACGCCTCGCCGGTGTCGACAATGTCTACACCTTCAGGCAAATTGGGGTGTCATTGAGGGCCTCCTTTCTTATCTCGGCCTTCTTCCGATAACAACTATGTTTACTTAGTGGATAAGTGACAATCTCGTTACCTCTTAGGAGGTGGTGTTATTGAATATCTCTCTTGGGTGCGACGAGACTTATTAATTTGCGTTGCTATCTCACTTCACGGTGATGTGGCGCTCGTAGATTCTTCTTTTAGGCAATTGACACTCGTAGATTGGATATGTCATGTGAAGTTTGAACTTCTATGTCATTAGGACGCTACGAGACATGGTAATGATGACACGTAGTGTGTCTGTGATTGCTAGAGACAAATTAGTTGTGGTAGATATAGGTTTAGCAACTTAGGACATGTCCAGGTTCGTTGACGGAAGTCAGAGCTGCTTTGCTTTCACACGAAGCTCGGCAACTATAACCATTCTTCTTAATTGAGGTTAAAGAAAGGGGGTGTCAGCCTTTTATGTAGCCCACCATATTATGTACGTGGTGATTTTGGGGCCATTCAATATAGTTTTTTCGAGTTTCCTAAAGTGAGTTTGTAGCTTCTCCAACCAAATATGCTCTGATAAAACAAGTTGTCCCTAGAAGTTGTTTTTTAACTTCTCTCACGGATACAATTTCCTAGATGAAGCTGAGTAAAGTAAAAATATTGACTTCTTCCCGCTCTCTCTGCAATCTCTTTTCTTGAGAAGCTATTTTACTACTCCTTTCATTCCAAGAATTTTGGATAGTTGATTAAAATTATAGAGAAAATTAAAAAAATTATAACATCAAATAGCTATTATTATAAAAATACTAGTATAATGCCCGTGCTAACGCTACGGTTTTATCTAGGGAATGTTCATAAAGTCAAACAATTTGTTTTTGGGTACTTTAACATTTACACGATTATATTGCCACCTAAGTTACATTTGACCTAACTGCTTTATCAGTTCTTGCATATCTTCAGAGATCATGTTGAAATATTCGTTTTGAGGTATCGTCAAGATGTCAGCCACAAATTCCATCCTCATTTTGGACGATAGCTGCGCATGGTAGATGCAAACATGTTATTATTCTATATATGTATTGAACAGAATATAGCTGGAATATATGCTTACCGTGTTGATCGGTGGTAAGGTTACGCCGTCCCACGACTTGATGAAATTATATATAAGAAAGCCTCCCAATTTTCTGAAGAAGACCAGTTGTTTATTTGATGTACGCTAATCAAATTTAAATTCTTGTTATTATAGACGAGTTGAGTTAAATTTTGCGACACTTACTAGTCTTTACAACCTCCAATTTTTGTGACACATGTAGGGTATTTTCGTTGCCATTCATAAAAATTGTCCGGGGTATGCCATTTTGATAGTGCCATGGCAAATTTGAACATCATAAATGTTATTATCTTATAATGATATTATAAATGTTATTATCTTATATTATAAACTTAGTTAAACTTAAGATGTGTTTGACTCTAATTTTTAGAATGAATTGTAATTTGGAATTGAGGGAACATATATATTTTATAAGACTTTAGCTTGAGTTGTAAAAATATTGACTTCTTCCCGCTCTTACTTTTTTCATTCCAAGATTTTGGATAGTGAAATTATTTTAAATTTGACCAAAATTACAGAGTGAATTTAAAAAGTTATAAATAGGTATTATTATGAAAATATAATTAACAAGGAATCTAATGACATTATAAATGTTATTATTTATATTATAAATTTAATTAAACTTAAGATGCTTTGACTTTATAAAATTCTTAGAATGACTTTAATTTGGGAGGGAGGGAATATAGCTTGAGTTGTGAAGCTGCTTTAGAGGGAGGGAATATAGCTTGAGTTGTGAAGCTGCTTTATAAAAATCCAAGCTAAAAACAACTGGGTGTTCTGCTGTATAAAACTGAAGCTCGCCTGAGGCCTGAACGGAGCCGAAACCGGCTTCTGCTGTTCTGCATCTGAACCACGGCTACTATCGCGCCTCCCCTTCTCCCGCGCGCGGGCACATCGCCTCCGCCACCTTCACCTCGCTCACCGGCTCGCCGCCTCCGGCCCGAGGTGAGCATCCGTGCACCCGACATCCATGCTGATCGCTTCCCGCGCCGCGGGTCCATTTGGTGCGCTCCGATTGGGGTCCGGCGGCTGTCAAATTGATCTCTCCGTTGGAATGGATCGATCGGAGGTTTAGGTCAGGTTAGGGCGCGGATCTGAAGATGGGTGATCAGGGGATTAGATCTGGGGGTGATTGATTGGCTAGCCGCTAGCTGCAGCCTCCTGAGATAGTCGGATTTTTTTTTTCTACTTCCAGAAGGTGGGGGCGGACCATGTGTTCTTGTTATGAGCTTGTGATCCTTTGTCGCTTCTCATTTGCTCGGAGCCATTTAATGGTCAATTGTCTCGGTAGTCATAAAATAAAATTGGAGCCAGACCAGGTACTTCGAGCCAAACTGTTGCTACATACTTGTGATTCTTTATTTTGTTATAATAAATTGGATTAGTACAGCCGTTCTTGTGCCTGCTTGTCTCCAAATTCCAGAATAGCATAGCAATGAAAACGTATTGTTATAAGCCGTTGCCCGCGGCCCTTTACAGGCCTTAATGTATATCTTTTTTATAGAGGGAACTAGTTTTCCCAAGTCCCAATTATAACATCGCCTATACTTGCCTAGTTTCAGCACATAGAAACAATTGCCTTGACTTTTCAGTGATATGCTTATTTTTCCACATCTGATATATGCAAATTGGACTTCCATTGTAAAAAGCTGCTCATATTTACAAGTTATAACTGAACTGCAGAGTAACTTTGAGCTATGGGCACAGCTGTGGATGCTTCAGCAGTTGTGACTGAGGAGGTACCTTGGATTTACTTGAAGCAACTGATTGATCACCTACATATTTGATAATCCACTTACTGTCACAAAGGCCTAAGGTTCATTAAGAATGTGAAGCACCTTAATTTTTCAGTAGCAACATATAATCTTAATTTATTAACCCATCAGTTCAACAGAAGTTCCTTTCTTAGTTTTTGATTTCTTGTTACCTTGACAGTTGTTGCCCTTTAATCTTGCATCTGTATGCCTAAATTTCAGAATTAGTTAATTTTACAGGAATATATGCCCTGTTTTGGAATATATGCCTTGTTTTCTTTTCGGGTTCATGACCTGAGAAATTAGGCCCTCTTCCATACCATCAATATATTTTCTACATGTTGTCTAAGGAAATACACTCACCTTGTAGAAGTTATGCTATTCATAAGTTACACCTCATCTTAGAAATGTACTCCACGTTCAGGTCACTGAGAACATGCTGGGTGGCAAGAAAGTTACTGTTGTATTTGTTCTAGGTATCTGCTCTATCTTATTACATTTGCCTATTGCATATCATACCTCATGGAAGAAAATGAACTTATACAACTTTGAAAATATAAAATGGGTTCATTAAATATATTGGGTTTCCTATATGCACTAAAAAAGATATGGTTTCGTGGCACACAGGTGGTCCTGGAAGTGGAAAGGGCACACAGTGTACCAACATTGTGGAACACTTTGGATTCACCCATCTTAGTGCTGGAGATCTTTTGCGTGCAGAGATCAAATCTGGATCTGAGAATGGGTATCTTCCTTTTCCAATCCCTTCATAAGAAAGCTGACTGCATTTTGTTTCCTTTTCCTTCTTAACACCTTTTTCCATGTAAAACTAGATTAGTCCAGTTGACTCATTTGTTTGACATCTATATGTTTCTATGTTCTTTATGCACTTCAATGTTATTCAGAACCATGATTGACAACATGATAAAGGAGGGAAAGATTGTTCCATCTGAAGTAACCATAAAGCTGTTGAAGGAGGCCATGATAAAAAGTGAAAATGACAAATTTCTGATTGATGGATTTCCAAGGAACGAAGAGAACCGTGCTGCATTTGAGAATGTTGTAAGGCTTTTTCTCTTGTTTGGTTGTACCCAGTTGTAGTGACAGTTCAAGGGTTTATATTTCATTCTTTTCTGTATGTCTTAATGAATTTGCTAGACTATTAATTGTTCCTCATTGTTGCAGACAAAAATTTCTCCTGCATTCGTGCTATTCTTTCATTGTGCTGAGGAAGAGATGGAAAGACGTCTTCTCGGCCGCAATCAGGTTTCCTTTATGATCCTCCACTTGTGCATATTTTTAGTCATGAAGTCTTTGTTTCTGATATTTATTGTTCTCTTTGCAGGGAAGAGTTGATGATAACATTGAAACTATCAGGAAAAGGTTCAAAGTTTTTGTTGAATCTAGTTTGCCTGTCATTGAGTACTATAGCTCAAAGGACAAGGTTAAAAAGGTAGTAATGCAATTTTTTTCATCCGAGGGTTACTCCTATTGCGCTCTAATGATGCAAAAATTAGTGTTTTACTGTAAATCAGGAACAAGATGCATGTCAACTTAAATATATGAAATTAGAAGGATGATGTTTAGATGGCAAGATAATCTGATGGAGTAGTCTTCCCTACTTCCATTTGAGTCAATGAATATCATTATATTTTTCACATTTTCTGTTGGAATTTTCAACCTAGATTGAAGCGGCAAAACCAATTCCTGAGGTCTTTGAAGACGTGAAGGCCATTTTTGCCCCATATGCTCCAAAGGTGAGTTATGGGATTTACTTCTCTTTTTTTTTTTTTTTTGGTCAATTGCACACAGCATTTCTGACTGGCTCTTAACTCCTTTTTGCATCACGCTGAATCATTTTTTTCTTCTGTGATTGTGTATCTACCAACATGTGATGTTAGGGTATGAAAAAAAACACAGTACATATATTATCAATCTGTTTACTCATCACATTTTTCTTCTTGATTTCTTATCTATCAGGCTGAATAGAGCAATATAATCAGGCTGAATAGAGCAATATACAAGGGAGGTCATGGAGGTGCTAGACAATGCCATATAACCCTTGACCTAAATAATTTCATTTGGTTCTTGGTGCCATGAGATTCTCATATATCTTAATTATCTTTTGCAGGCACCGAACAATTGTGACTACATATCTATGATTATGAATCTATTTAATATAGAAGAAAAGTTTTAGCTCAAATGAGCTACCAGCATATATCAGTAGGCAAATTCGATTTGTTTTCAGCAATAAGTAGACCTGTGGTCCTACTAGAGTAGCATCTTACCAATGTTGGTGTATCCTTTGATATTGTTGTATCAATGTCGTCAAACCTTGTGGCTTGTGCCCTCTCACCTGCTATCAGGTGACATTACTGAAATTAGAACCGCTCTCATATTCTTTATAAGTGATTGTTTATTCTTGTAGGCATTAAAATGTATAACATTCTACTCAACCTTTGTATGATCAGTTGGCGCCCTCATGTCAGATACTCAGATATCAGTTAGTATCTACAGGCCTATGTAGATGCTCCTGATTTGTTTGGGAGCAATAATGTACAATATGATTCTTGCACTCATGTTTGAATAGGGCCAGGCCTCTTGTGTGAGCATAGGCTGTCTGTAGTATATAATTATATTACAAATTTGTGAATTGGTACACTTTGTCAAGAAAAAAATGCATAGCCATGTATTGCAAGAAGGCCAAGCTGATTCTGAGGGAAACTGGCAGCGGCCTCTAGTGTAATGGAATGTGACTTTCCTAATGCTATCTCTTCGATCACCTGTGTTGTAAACCAGGTTGGCTGCCCAACTGTTAGCAAGAAACAGGAAATTTGGTAGGATATTTTGTTTATTGCAACCCCATAGAAGTAACGGCATCTATGCGTTTGTTTGGTGTCATCTTCTGAACCGTGCTTGCCTGATTGGAAACCAGCTCGGTCTCATTTGCAGGCACACATGAGGCCCCAACCCCAATGTATGTACTACACTGCAGCCTATGGTTTAATTTGTCTGACTCCAAGCAAATCTGCTTATACTGGTCGCGATGCTGATCTGGTGCTCTGCAGTTTTGCTGTGTTCTTGTCATGGCGCTTGCCTCCATTTGCAGGTACTCTCCTACGTGGTTAGATGGACTTCCCTGGACGAGGAATGATAGCTGTTGCTGTCTGTTTTCTTCTTCTTTCTACGATGTCAATTTAGTATACTTGTGAGGCCACTACGAGTATTCCGATTGTATTCTGGCCACTGCTTTAGTTTGTTCTATATTCCTATGTTTGGATGCTTCCCTGCCTGGCTGTGCAAGAGAGAATAGAAAGAGGACGCACACACCGCCACACCCCCAGCAGCCACTAGTTTCAGTTTGGCAACGCGCTGTCGTCTCGTCTGTTGGTGTCAATGGCATTATATTATGCCCCGACCCTGGTCTCCTGCATCAACGGTCAACTTCTACAACTAGTGTATTCCTAACCTCTATATACGCTTCGTCGTGTGCTGTCGTCGGTTATGTTCGTGTCCAATGAGTGGCATTATATTATGCGCCGACTTTGGTAGTATAAATCAACCTGTACTATTCTTAACCACTCCACGTCCCATTCTGGCTGTCGCACGCAGAGCAGAAGAGGCGCGCAGTAGGAGTACGTGGCAAGGAAAGACCCCATGTTTGTCTGCTCATTTCAGTTAGTTTATTAGCTGTATTGCAACACTCCATAAAAAAAAGCTTATTGTAACACTAATGAACCAGCTAAAATCAGCCGTGAAAACGATGCCAAACAGCCATGCAATGCCTAACTAAACTAGCGCCCGCAGAGCAGCGACCAGCGAGTGACCATGCCTCGCCAACCAAACACAAGAGGCGTCGCTTGGCGGCTTGCCGCAACCGGCTTCGTAGAGCAGAGTACGTGACGACGACGACGACAGGGTCACGCGATGTTTGACGTGAACGCACGCTAGACACTAGAGAGAGCAGCTTAACAGCTCCACAGCGATGGCTCTCGTACCCGAGTGGTTGATGTATATTTATACACGAGCCGAAGGAGCAATCCCCGGAGTAAACGTGGCCACCTCCACGGGGCGGCGTCGCGATCCATCATCGCCCGCCCAAGGCGAACCACTCCGCCGGCACACGGACTGGGCCTGAGAGACAGCAGCCGGTGATGCTGCCGACAACACGCACGCGCGATGACGTGCCCCCACCCGCCACGATCCACGCCGACGCCGACCCGGTCGCGGCCGGGTTCGCTACGCGCCGCTCTGATCTGACCCCCGTCGCGGTCACGGGGCCAGTCGTCGTCGTCGTCGAGACGCTTCAGCCTCACGGGGAGGCGCGCGCGGCGCGGGCGTCGTCGGCCCGTTGCCCGTTGCCGCTTGGCAGGCGGGTGGCGGACGGCGACGTGCAACCGAAACAGTAGGCCGCGCACCCCACGCGCCCGACGCCACACTGCCCACTTGTTGGTGTGGGCGTACGCGGTGTACTTGCTGCTGCTCCCATCCATCCAAGATGATCGATCCAAGTGGTTGAGCCGCTGCGCCGAGCTCGGCGTCGGCGTCGGCGCCAACCAAGGCTCAAGCCCAACACCCTGCTCTGCTATGCTCCACACCGCACGGCGCACGCAATGATTCCCAGCCTGGGACCGCGGGCGCACTGGCGCCAGGGCATCGATCGGCATAGGGCGGCGGCGAATGATGGATGGGATGCCGCAGCGACTGCGGAGAACCGGATGCCCCTGCCGCGCGGCGTCGCCCGGCGCCACGGTCTACACCGCTCGCGCTCGGAATCATGAGTCGTGACGAATCCACCACCTGACCTGGAGGTGGAGACGCTGGATCCGATGCGAATGCGATGCCAGCCTCACGGCTCAGGTCGAGCACCGCGTTCCGCCGCGAGGGCCGGGGCATCGATGCTGATAAGAATATACGATCGACGGCCTTGTTCCGACGGCTGCGACCGATCGCCCGGCGAATCGTCTGGTGGCGACGCTGTTGCATTGCAGCGGACGTGCCGGTGCCGTCCTCGCTCCCTGTCCCCCTCCCGACTCGTCGGCCTAACCAGACACAGGCAGTGGACTCCTAGTGTGCCTGCCGATGACGATGAGCACCATCCATGACCACCACCCTCGCTATCACCGGCAGATCGATCCATATATCGATGATGATGGCAACAACGGCATGAATGAAGAATTGAAGATGAGAGACCAACAAGAACAACACATGAGAGCTATGGCTATAGCATACAACATGAGAGCCGAGAAAAAACGAGTTTATATTGTTTTGCCATAAAATCGAGTTTAACCAAACAAAAAATATTGACAAACAAAGCTCAGTCTAGCTTATAGACGACAGACAAAGCGATCTGTTGAAGATGAGTAAAACTGTTTGAAGATGAGTTAGCCATAGCCATCTGATGAGTTCATGAGTAAAACTAAAACCATAAAGAGGCCACTAGTTGACCTTCTCAGAAGCTAAAAATCAAGGTCGTCGTCGTCGTCGTCACGATCATCTCTCTCGTCACACATAGTAGAAAACTAGTATCATCATCACCATATACCCGAACAAAAGCAAAGAACCATGCCGTCAACTCGTCGTCATGTACCTTAACCACCACTAAATTAATTAATTAACTGCAACAAGAGCAGGAGGAGAAGAGAAGCATTCCGTCGATCATCCAGCCCAGGCCGGCCGCAAAACTCACACCTGAGCTGGGCAGAGCAGGAGGACGCCTCGCCGCCGCGACCGTGACCGTGTCACGGGAGGTTGAGGAAGAGGCCGGTGGGGTCCGGGTCGACGAACCCGGCACTGGCGCCGAACCCGGTGCTGGCCCAGCACGCGCCCAGGTCGTACGTCGCGGGCCACTGGAACGAGTCGTCGTCAAGCAGCGGCAGCGCCTTGCCGACGGAGGGGAAGTCGGAGAGCCCGAGCCCGAGCGCGACGGCGTCCTCCGCCCCGGGCTGCAGCAGCAGGTGCGCGAGGGAGTCGGAGTCCTCTTCTACCACCGGCGCCGCGGGGCCCGCCAACGCCGCAGTAGTCTCCGTGGTGATGTCGCTCGCGCCGTCGGTGGTGGTGGTGGTGGTCGTCGTCGTCTTGGCGGAGTCTGCGGCGGTGGCGGCGGGGTCGGTGGCAGCACAGCCAGTTGCGGCCGCGGCGGCGGGCTCCGGGGCCGGCGCCTCGACGCGGCGCTTCTTGCTGGCGGGCTTCTTCTTAGCCGGCGGCTTGCTGTCGGCGCCGGCGCCGGCTGCCGCGTACGACGACGACGGAGGGCTTCTTGCGGGTGCCGCCGCCGACGGGGACGTTGCGCAGCGTGCCGCCCTTGGTCCAGTAGCGGCGGCAGCCCTTGCAGAAGTGGCGCGGCTGCGAGGTGTTGTAGTTGTTGTAGTAGCAGAACTTGGTGTCCCGCGACGCGCACCGCGGGCACGGGTCCCCCTCGGCCACCTTGATCACCGCCTCCTGCACCGGCTCCGGAGCCGCCGCCGCGTACCCCTTCGGCCGGCGGAGGTCGACGCCGGCGAACTGGTGCGGCTGCGCCGGCCGGTGGCCGGGGTCGGCCACCGCTAACGACGCCTCCTGCATGCGCGACGGCGCCGTCGTGGCGGGGACTGCAGGGGGAGATCGAGACGGGGAGGGAGCGCGCGCCTGGAACGAACGAGAAACACGAGGCAGGGAGGAGCGGGGCGGTTGCCGCCGGGGCAGGCTTGGGGGTTCTCTCTTATGGTCGCGGTCGCCGTTACGGAGGAGGATGGCGACGTGCTCACGCCACCCATCGGACGCGAGGTGGGGCCCCACGTGGCAGGCAGGGCAGGGACCGGCGCGGAAGCCCACGCCGCGTGATGTACTGACGTGACGGGGGCGGCGCGCTGCTGCGAATCGAACGCGACCTCCCGTGGGCCCGTCCCGCCAGCGCCCAACCCGCCAGCCCCGTACAGCAGCGAGCGGTCCATGGTTTGAAAATGAGCGACGGCGACGGCGACGGGACCCCGGCCGGCCGCCGAGCCGTACGCGAGCGCGGACTCTAGCGCGGCCGGGCGCCCGCCCGCCCCCGGCTGTGCCGCGTGACGAGTGACGTTGTGGCGGCCCCGCGTGTCGGTGACGGTGCGGCGGCGGGAGAGATTGGCCTGGGCCTGTGCGGCGTGTCGGCCACCGGCGGCTGGCGTCGGATGGTTCTGGCGCGCGCCACGTCAGGCTAGGCGGCGCTACAAAACATTGGTCTTGGTCGGTACGGGCTGCTTACGTTTCGCGACGCGCTAGGTTAGGCTAGGCTAGCGTGGGGCCCGCACGGCTTGGTAGGACCGTCCCCGCCGCGGGTCCCACTCGTATTCTGGCTAGTGCGTGCCTCCTGCGCCGTGGGGACCAACCATGGGAAGCCTGCCCTCTCTACTCTGTGTACTGTACGACTGTAGTACTGTACGTACGTATACGTAAATTGTTCTCCAAGCAGTGCAGCGGTAGGATTTGCTGCCGGCCGGCGTGCTCCGGAGGGA
Organism: Themeda triandra; assembly: GCA_018135685.1. NCBI lineage: Eukaryota > Viridiplantae > Streptophyta > Magnoliopsida > Poales > Poaceae > Themeda > Themeda triandra. Next base: position 8,092 of record JAENPR010000930.1, on the reverse strand, counting down.
GGGTACTGTAGAACCGGAAGGACGAAGCTGCAAATCGTGGCTCAAAAACAAACAAAAAAAAAATCGCCTCAGTCAGTCATGGATGAACGTTTCTCCATTTTGCTGCCGTTTGATGTGCGTTGTGTCGGAGCGCCACCAAATCGCCGCCTGCCGTGGCTGGCTGGCTGATCGGCCAATGCCCAATGGTAAGGCTGATGACCATGGCCTAAAGCTCGTACGTACATACAGTACATAGCTGGCCCCTGCCCTTGGATGCTCGGATCGGACGGCCTGACAATTCCCACTACTTGCCAACACTTGCATGGCCCATCCATCAGCGAGAGCACATGCCGTGGCTGTGGCTGCGACAACAGGTAACCCAACCCCACGCGATCCGATCCCGACCTGACGGCCTGACCTGCCATCACGAATCGGAGACTCTGAAACATGCGACGAATCGCACACAGCACCGGCACACGAGTCCCCACAGCGCGTCGGGTCGCCGTCCGTACAGCCGCCCGTCCGCCCGCGCGCGCACACCCGCACATGGCGTGCCCCCTCGTGGGCGGTGGTCGCCGTCGCCGCGCGGGTGGGACCCGCCGGCCCGGCATGGAACCGAACACCGGTCCGGCGCATCACGCAAGGAATCGCGTCCGGCGGAGACCTGTGCCGTCTCGCGGGGGCGATGGGACGGCCCACAGGAATTTCGTCGGGCCGGGGCATGGTCCGCGGCGCCGCCACGCCACGCGGATGGCGCGGGCACATCGGCACATGCACGGCCGGGGACGGACGGGCGAGCGCTGGCACGACGGATCCGCCGCCCGGAACCGAGAACGACACGTATCGCACTGATTCGCTTCCACTTGGTGCCCCCGTGCGAGTGCATCCATGATCTATCCATCCATCCATCCACATGCATTCCCTTCCCATCCATCTGGAATCGTCCTCGCACTCGCTCTCATCACGGCGCGCCGCGCGATCATATTCATATCTGGTCCTGATGATCGCCGTGATCGGTGACGGAATGATGGGCTGATGGACGGCCTCCCTCGCTCCATTATTCGATCTCGCCAGCCGCCAGCCAGATGGAGGCTGTGACCTCCCATTCCAGTCCCATCCTCGCAGATGCAGATGCAGTCGCAGGCACACCGGGGCGGCTGGGCGGGCGACGTGGCGCCAAATTCTCCACGGGACACTGGAGCGACGTGGGTCCCTCCCGTTCCACTTCCGCCGACGACGGCGCACGCAACGCGACTACTCCAGGTGGATGTAGGAGCAGACGATCGATCGGCTACCTGTTCTGTTCCATTGGCACGTCGCGGAGCTGGCAGCCAACGAGGCGGCCACGATCAGAGCTCCTCTAGGCTCTAGCTACGAATTCAACGAGCGGGCGCGCACTGGGAGGGTCAAATTCCGATGAGATCACGGGAGGGGGAGGATCGTGTCTGCCTGGCGCGCACTCCTGGCCACTGGCTTACTTTCTGACGAATTCCGATGTAAGCAAATACTATCAGGGAGGGAGATCCGATCCTCGACGTCATCGATCGATCGATCGAGACGGCAAGAGTGAATCGGAGAAAATCACAAGCTTTGTCCCAAGGTTTCCAGTTCCGGTATCAGGAGGAGCAAGAGGTCGTCTCAGGTAATCATCATGCGATGCGAGATTTCTCCCTCCCGTGCCCGGCCGTGGACTCCACTCGGCACTCAACGCAGACATCAATGCCAACACGCCACGGGTAGGCCTGCAGTGCAGGGCACGCTGGCCGCCCTCGCCCCGAGCTAGTGCGGCACACGGCAGACGCCACTCGCGTAACTGACTGCCTTGGCCAACACCATCCCATTCCGCGCAATTCCGAGCAATCAGTGTTGCCGTTACATTACATTACATCCTGCTAGTAGCGCACAATGCAGCGAGCAATCGGCACTATACGAGAGCGCGGCGGCATTGCCGTTCTTCAGAGAGAGAAACGGCTGCACAGAAGGTTATTATAGCTGGTATTGGTAACACCTCATTGATGTGTTTCAAACTGGAGCAGCCAGCAGCTGCACTGCACATTGGCCGGCGAAAGAACCGAACCGAGCATCAGAATTCAGAACAACATGTCTGTACTACGCAACACTACACTGAAACTCTACAAGGGAAGTTTTGTCTGTGTCACAGTGACATCCTCACAGAGGGGTGGGGCAACTTCTCAGACACAAGAATGGAAACCTATGCTATGAACAAGAGCAGCTTCACAGTCTGAGACGGAAGCAGCAGCCTAGCACTAAGACGCGATCGAATAAATCAAATAATGCAGCAATAGTAGCGTAGTCCCGTGTCATCGCCTGGCCTGCCCGTCACGGTCACGGGCGGCTTAGCATACACGCAGCATCATAGAGGCTCCCTCCCCTCTTGTTGTGGGGGACTGGGGGAGCGCCAAAAAATAGGATAGAATCATCTTTGGCGTCGGCAATGAGCAGGCAGCCAGCGTATGTTATCTCTCTGATCTGTGCCGCTTAGTTGCTCGCGAGTGTTCTCTAGCGCCGTCCCCTGACCTTATTAGCTGCTGCCCAGTCTCTTGGCCATGGGACGCTTGGTTGATGAGATCCTGCAATGCAAACGGTTGTGTTTCTGTAAGAATTTTACTGCACGAAGAAAAGTACCACTGGATACAGCAACGCTTTAACAATGAAACCAAATGCAGTATATGCTCTACATGCAGTATGCTCTAGATGAGTAGTACCTTGGAAGTGGGGATTGGCCCAGCATCATTGCACCTCTTGACAGCCCGCTTACCCAGATTGATCTGCACCGAGATGCTAGCTTGTGACAAATCTACGCCCGAGTTTTGCAGCGCAAGATTCAAGGTAGTAAGCAGCCTGTTATAAGTTGGGGAAAAAATAGAATCAGGACGTTTCACTGACAAATTGTACAGAGTTCAAGCGATGCAAAAGCAAGAAACAGCATTCTGAAAACAACAGACCACACAAAAACAACAGATGATTTCATATAAACTTTTGAATGAAAGGGAAAAAAAATAAAGTTTTGTTACTATCGACTGATGGTACATACCCTTCAGAATATTGGCTTGACAAGCTGATTGTCCCCTCATCTATTGCCAGTTCAGGGTTGTTCAGCATTGCATTGTGACCTGCTAAGTCGTCTGAGGGTGATGGAATTGTCAGCTGTGTTTCTGTTGCTTGCTGAGAGGCAACGTTGTCTGCACATAAAGAAAAACATCTTCAGTGAACTACAGACACAACTAAAAGCTCTAATAATGAAGAGGGGTGCATAAAAGTGCTGCAGATTGTAAAACGCTGACTAGATCAAGAAAGGCATACCTGTAGCATTATTGGGAGTTCCAGCTTGTTTGTAAAGCACACAACCCTTTGGCTCTACCCGTTCCTGTGCATCCAAGGAGGTTTCGAAAGCACCTGCATTGTTGAGGTCCTCAGGCTTTGCAGCAAAAGGAAACTCTGGGGAGGAGCCATTTTTTATAACTTGTGATGGATCAGAGGCTGTATCTCCATTTGTTTCATCTTTGTTCTGCAACACATGAATAAGATGCAGACAAAGGGCTGGTTAAAATCTCAACCTCAGCCCTCAGAAACTTCACTGTGCAGAAGATAAAGTTGTGTTGATTAGCTTACCTGTGAATTTTTCCAGGAAGACCGGAAGTAGATGTTAGACCATGGCATGATCTTTGCATTTTCTTGGTTCCACTCTGGTTGTGAAGCCTCGTGCTTTTCTACTTTCTCTTGCAAAAACCGTATGTATTCAATGACCTGCATTAAATAAATTCTTGAGGGATTAGTAAAATATCAAATGGGAGCAGATTATGCTGACACAACTGCTACAATGTCTTTGCCTGAAAAGAACAAAATGCTGCGCTGTCTTACCTCTAAGAGAAATGATGCTTTATCTCGCTTTTGATCATTTTGTGGCAAGATTTCTCTAAGTATCTGAAACCTGTTAGAGGATGACAGGAGTAGAAATGTTAGGTCAAATGCATGTTTAGTGCTTTGAACAAGTGGTTATTTCTTAGCGCATTACAACAATATCTTATCAGGAAATAAGTACAGAGGAAAAAAAAACAGAACATTACAAATCACAATAGACATGGAGCTAAAGATCGACTTGTGTTAGCATTCTTTAGGGTCAGCAGCAGCACATGATTTCTCAACACTATCCTGGTTCTACAAAAACGGCAGAGGTCTGCATCCCAGACGTAACCTATTGGACATTTCCCAGACAAAACAAATAGCCACTACAGCATATTTGTATCCACATGTGTCAAATAGTCACTACAGCATACTTGTACCTTCACATGTCAGATTAGGGACTACTACACGGGCAAATCAGAGTCGTATCCAAGTGAATTATCAGAACGGCTCTCAGAAAAAAGCTTGACATCACAGCGTTAAACAGCGGAAATGTGCTTGCTAACATACTAACATATACTGTATTATTTACGAGCTATATATGTAACTATGTAAGAGAGATAGGACACGGGATCAGAAAGAAGTAGTACGGGTACGGCCAACTATTTCTGAACGATGAACTGCAAAAGCTGCGTCAGCCCACCTGTCATTGATCTTGCTGCGCCTTCGCTGCTCCGTGGCGGAGTGCTTGGAGCGTGGCGTGTTGGGCAGCTGGTCCGTCCCGGCGCTGCCGCTGCAGCTCCCGCCCTTAGCCTCCACCCTGAGGTCTGGAACCCAGAAAGAACACAAATAAAGAGCACCAGAACGCCGTCAGAATCGGCTCTTTCACCGTGGAACTACCCAAACAGCTCCAATAACACAACAAAAGCGCCAGATTTAGCATAATTGAGGTTGGCTACCTTTGAGCGAGGAGGAGACCTCGCGGCGGGCGGCGAGGCCGTCGTCGTCGTCGAATCCCGCGCCGCCGCTGGATCTGGAGCCGGCGTCCATGAAGCCGCCGCACGCCTTGGGCCTCTGCTGCTGGGGCTGGGGCTGTTGCGGCCTGGCGGAGGCGACGGCGACGCAGCGCGCGGCGAAGGGGAGCGACCACGGGTGACCTGGCAAGTCGACAACAGACAGAGCGGAAAGCACACGCCTTTAGCTACTCTTTATTATTTGTCACCTTTGTCTCGGGCGTTTGTTCCTCGAATGATCGGAAGAATGCAATGTGCAGCATACTCACCAACATAATGATAAGCTTTTGTACGAACTATTACATATAGATAATGAAAACACATGATTTTCAAAGGAAAATGTAACCCGTTTCAGATTGTACTAGTTCACTTTGCTTTCATGTGAAGTCAAATTCCTTTACCTTTCATGATCTTTTAAAAGCATATTAACATCTACTCCCTCCCTTCTAAATTATAAGTCGTGTTGCTCTTACTCTTAATACATATCTAGATATATTGCAAATTTAGGTGTAAACAACATATATTCAGAAAAAGGACAAAAAAAAAACAACAACTTACAATTTAGGAAGAGGTGGGTTCTCCCCGTACTATTTAAACTAAATGCACAAGCAAAATATATTTTATGAATACTTTAGTAAAACCAATTTGATTTCTGAGATGTCGGTGGATTTTATGTTATAGTTAATAATCATAAAATTCTTGTTTTCTTCTTTGAGAAAAAAGAAGCGTACATTTCCAGCCGAAAAAAAATATAGAGATAATCAGAGACACTACTGCTCACGTCCCCTCGACGGCCGACGCGGCCCATAAAAAGTAGGCCTACCAGCAGCAGGGCCCTGCGGCCAGGCCCACGGGACCACGCATGCATCCTGCGGCGACCAGACCTACGAGTCTACGAGGTAGCGTCGGCCCACCCTAGAGAAACGCGGCACGCTTTGGCAGACGGGGAGCACACGGTGGCACGCACCGCACCATCCGCGTGCGCCACGCGACGCGACTCCACGCCGGCGTCAACTCGCCACCGAACGCTCATGCAAAGCAAAGCTACTGCTTCACGAGGAGAGAATAGGCCGTGTGCGCGTGGCTTGGCGTGGCGTACCTCGCGGGTCCGGCTGCCCCCAGAGCGCGAAGGGCTGATGCGGCTGCTCCTGCTTCACGACGGCCAACGCCGCGCCGCCCGGGCCGGGGCTGATGGTGAACGTGCCGATGCCGCCGGGCAGCGCGTGCTGGTGGACCGGCTTCTCGGCGGGGGCTTGCGGTTGCGGCGGTGGTGGTGATCCCCTCTCCAGCGGCTGCAGGAAGTCGTGCGTCTTGAGGAAGAAACCTGCACGCACGTGCACCGGCCGTGGTTTTCTTTCAGATTTCAGAACAGAAGACAGTTCGTTATCCGAAATCACGGAGTAGAACAACACCACACCCACGGTAAAAACATTTGCAGGTCGACGATCAACATCATCATTCATCAAAGTGGATCCAAAAAGGAAAAGAAATGAAGATAAGCTCGTAGAGATTCGATGGTTTGTTTTGGGCAGGAAAACAAAAGCTGCGAGATGATCTAAAAAAGCAAAAACTGCTAGAACAATAACAGTGGACTCGCGCAAATTGAGTCTATACAGGTTTCCGAAATTTGGAAACTGAACATGGACGAATTGGCAGCGGCGCAGAAAAGGTCGTGCACGGCTCGTTGCGCATCCACCCCACCACCAGACGCCCCCATCTTCTCTGTGGCTACTACACGTGAGCATTTCTTTGTTCCGTTGATGTGTCGTTTTCTACCTTTCCTTCACGCACGCCCCGCCCCGTCCACGCAGGGCAAGCAAAATTAAAACGAAACGAGTAATTCCCAAAGATTAATTTCATACTATAGCAAACACAAAAGCATCGACTGTTTAGCCCCACGTTCTGGACCCCGGCGGAACAGTCGAAATCAACCGAAATCGGACAAAAATCTTGCGAGGGCGATCCGCGTTGCAGGATGGAATTATGACGAAGAGACGGAGCAGAGAGGATGAGCAAGGAGAGAGATGGTGAATCGCAGAGGCAGGCAACCGCACGCACCTTGATGAGATGGAGGCGTCGTCGGCGTCGGCGGCAGCGGCAGCTTGGAGTCGTGGAGCAGCGGCAGTGGCAGGGCGGCGTCCTTGGCGGCGGTGTAGAGCGAGAGGAAGTCGTGCGTCGCCTTATCCCCTGCATTCGCGCGCGAGGCGCAAAAAACAACAACAACAAGAGGCATCCGCCGCCGCGGTCAGCAAACTTGCAACCCGCGCACCTGCCGGGAGCGGCGGAGATCGTCGGATCGCCGATGATCCCGGCGCCCGCCCAGCGTGCATAGACAGACGAGGACGCCAGAAAAAAACAGAGATGGCGTGCATAGACGAGGACGCCCACCTTGCAGCCCCATAGCCGCGCATTACACCGCTGTCCGGCGTCTGCGTGTGCCTGCGCGCGCGCGTCGTCGGCGGTCGTAGGGGCGATGAGCAAAGAGAGAGAGAGAGAGAGAGAGGGAGAGATCTGGCTGGAGCTCTTCTTGACGCTGCTGCGCTCCGGGCTCCGGCTGGTGGTCTCTCTTCCTTTTCCTGCTGCTGCTGTGCCGGGGACGCTTTATACGGCCGTCGGGCGGCATCCATCCTCTCGGCTCTCCGTGACGACTGGCGGACGGCGTTAGCGCCCAGCGGTGGGGGAGGCTGCTGTGGTGCCCGTGGTGGGGGGGATCCATCCCTAGGCCTAGCAGCACGTGCCAGTGAGTTGACTGCTGCGTTGACATGCTTTGCAGCAGTAACTTTTCGTTTCCGTCAGTTTTTTTATAGAAAAAGTTAACGAGTACTGTACTACATGAGGTGGACTCCAATGGAAAGAGATTATTACTGTATTTTTCAAATTCGTGGGGGTCGCCGCTATCGTTAGCTAGTGAGGAGGAGGTGACGTGATCGTGCTTAGTACTGCCCTGACGACAGGGATTAGACACTGGGGTCTGGGCTGGGGCTGTGCGTGTCTGGTCGGTTGGTAATTAACCAACGTGACGCGACCGTCGTGGCGTGCGTGTTATTGTGCAGGAGGACGATCGACACGCGCGTTTGGATGATGGCGTCCTGGAACTGGAAGGGCATGTCATGCATTTGATCGCACGACAATCTTGACCTTAGAGGATGGAAATTAATAATCGGACGTTTGAAAACACTACCAGGTTGATGCGATGGGGTTCATTGACCGGCCGGGAGGGGTGGAGCCACAGCCTC